>JAUZNJ010068475.1:0-26175 GCA_034780135.1 Jordanella pulchra
ATAAACTTGTTGAACTTTTTCTCCTTGTACGTGTGGTGTTCTGCATGTGGGTTAGAGCTCTGAAACCCACCATGACAAAATGAACCTCTGCCCAGGACAAGGCTAATAGTTAGTTGTACTCCTTGGAAGCAAATGAATCAAAATAGATAGTTTCTAAAATAGATAGGCACATAGACAAAGGGTTGGTGAATGTTACTGTAGTCATAACAGTACTGGTACAAAATTGGTCTTAGTGGTCTTAGTCTTAGTCATACTCATTTTTTGACCTGTTGCAGCCAGAAGAGTATGTAGCTTAACTCAAGAAAAAGTGAAAATGCACTTCCTGTAGCAGCCAAATAAGTTATTAAAGCTGAAGACAGTGGCGGTGCCCTTCTACTCTGCCACCATTGGCTCCATCCTGTCTTCTTCCATTGCCATTTGGTACACTGGTGCCACTACCAGGGACTGGCTGCAGCGTATTATTGCTGCTGCCAAGAGGGCTGCAATTTTTCCTTCTCTTTAGCAACGATACCTCTCCTGAACCCAGAGGTGAGCTGGTAGGATTAAAGCTGACCCCTCTCACCCTGGGCACAATCTATTTTCAGACTTTCCCTTCTGTAGTCCTGCAGGACCAAAACCTCCTGCCACAAAAATGGTTGCTTCCCATCTGCTACTAGCCTCTTCAACAAGGCCTGGATGCCCGACTGACACATTCCTGTTTATGGAAAAAAAAAGCAGAAACACAGAAAATCTCAGCACATATGCATACTATACATACCTTTTAACCTGACTTCATTCCAACATGGCAGTCTGAATATTCTGACATAGTGTCTGTCAAAGAAGAAATGACCATGCTGATGTTGGGTGCACACGTGCACATAGTTCAGCTTCCCTAATTTAGAACAATTGGATCTTTACAAGCTCTCACTAACATGGCATTTGGATTGTCAATTGACTGTTTTTGACGCAGGTCGGTGTGTTAGAGAACTGTCGACCAGTTCCCTCAATGAGGACAAGTGGGAGTTGTTCAAAAGCTGGAGCACAGACTCTTAAACCTTCTCCTCTTTGTGTTTTGTGACAGTGATCTTGTCATTTTCAAAAGACCTTGTGGTTAAAGACACATCAGAGTATATCTGGCAGGCATTCCAGCTCCTTTGAGGGAAAAAAAGAAGCCAACATCTGCTGGTGACTTGTTACATGAAAGCACTATGAAACACCATACATTTGTATTTCTTGTATCACTTTTGAACCTCTGGAAGAATTTATACCCCTGAAAGAGTTTGAGCTTTGATTATTTTCCCATATAGAAGCCTTACTGCTCGCTCTGACCTCAGCCAAGTGAAATTCATGTCCTATGTCTATCAAACCTATACTGTATATAATTATCCCCTAAAAACAAAAATATCATTCTCTGAATTGGCGTCATAGTACCCAAGGGGATTGTGTGTATTTCTCTATAGAGCTGACTGTAATTTACCCTCCCCTTATTAACTTCAAAGGAGCAAAGGGGCCTACATAATTTGTGTCCAGTCTATGTGCTAAAAATGTATAAAGTTAGACCACAAACGCATCAGTTATCTATCTCTTAACTGAAGCCAATTATGGGCAAGCCTTTGTCTAAGCAACTTCTTTCCCTCTGTATTGTAGGAGCTACTGTACTGATCAGGATTTTTCTAACAGCTGGTCTGCTTGGCCTCTCACCGTAGCACTAAGGGGCTTTGGTCCTCGAAGGCTCTTTTTAAGGGCGTGTCTATCTAGGAGGTGTGGACGGCTGCATGCTGGACATTTTCCCATATATTTACTAAATGTTATAGGCTAGATGTGCCATCACCAGTTTTGCATATTTATTTTTAAGTGAAGGCTCTTATATTGTAGCCCTTAACTGACTAGTCTCCGGGAACAGTTATTTTTAAAGGTATAATGAAAGCTATAACCCCCTGAACACCTTAGAGTTTATTCACATTACATCTGCCATCACTCTTTAAATCAAACTTCTTCTTATAGCAAATTACTCTCAAAGAGGGCTTCAACTTTAACATTTTTTAATCTAAGTTTAACTGAGAAATATAACCAAATTAGATTTCTGGGCTCATTGTCTGGGATTTATTGCCGAGGTAAAAAAAGATAAAGAAACACAGTAAAATCCATAGACCATGTGTCAAACCGAGTTGTGTTCTATTTGATAGGGTGTGAAATTATTTGGTGTCCTGTCTCTTCTCTGTATGTGTACCTGCTTGCTCCTACTGCTACGCTTATAGACACAGGTTTCATTTTATCAAGCCTAGCCCTTGAGCAGAGTAACTTATTATTATTATTATCTATATAGGCTGAGCTGTACCTTCCCAATGATTTCTCTTAACCTTGTGACTCATGCAATGGGCTGATTATTTTTATCTTAACCAAAGGGATCTATGCACCATTTAATCTGACATCAGCGAATCTGGGAGATGAAATAAAATATTTGAATTGATATATTATAGTATGGGTATGAAAGACTATAGTTAATGAAGAAATATACACCAGGGTATTTTAGGGTTTAATATGTCTTTTTTATAAATAGTAAAGATTATTTCTAGCAGAAGTGTGTCCTGCATTATTCTTTATGAAACATTAAACCAGTGCATGCTGAATGTTTTGTTGTATATTTACTAAATATTATAATGACTGTACTTTTCTGATGAACAACCACCAAAGCAGCCACTTGTTGTGGAAGCAAGGAAGCAGTGAGATTGATTTTGAATTACAACTGACATTATGTCAGCCCTATTTATAGGCCGAGGCTCTGTGCCCCTCAGGACATCGACCTCCAGCCATTCAGGGGAGGCGTAAAGACATTGAAACTTTTGATGCAATAGTCTTTTTTTTTTCATTAGAATATAAGGTTAAAATTTGTTCATTAAGTTAATTTTTTATTGGTTTTCTGCATGGCATGTTAATAAAAATTGACATATCCTGTGATGTACAGATTGTAAGAAAGTATTGTTGTATATCACAATATACAATTTAACACATAATATAATGGCGAATTGTATTTTCTAATAATAATTCTGGACTCCATTTGTTTTTCTTTAGTTTAAAATAAGAAATACTCTGGTGAAAAATCAACAGGGTATTTTTCCTTTGTTCAGATATATCTTTTAGATTTATGAAGTTCTATTTTCACGTGGTTTTGCTTGTGCACGTCATATGAAGAACCCCTCTGTAATCACAACAATGACACCATGGCCATTATAGCATGCAGTGAGGGAAGGAGCCAGATTGAATCAGTATGCTCCATAAACTTTGTCAGCAGAGAGAATCACCTTTTATCACCAGATAAAATGTATCACTCTGTATCGAATATGCTTATGAGTTTCTTTATTTTATTGAAGTAATAAAATGAATAACTTAATTATATTCTAACTTACTGAGTTGCCCCTAAAAGTCCTTCATTGCAGTTATGGTCAGAATGATTTGAATGCCAAACAAGCACAGTAACAGTATGGTGATGAAAGGAGGTATTGATATTTTTGGCCCTGTGGAAAGTTACTGGGTCCTGCTGGAAAATAAAATTGGCATCTCCATAAATATTGTTTGTTAAAGGGAGTAATATGTTCTAATGTTCCCAGGAGACTGTTGTGCTGGCTTCAAATTTTAAAAACCAGTGGACCAACAGCCTCATGTGACATGGCTCACTAAATCATCATTGATGGTGGAAAGTTCCAGATGAATCTCAGTCACTTGGGTTCTTTCTACTCTTCCATCAGTCTAAATGCAAAATATACCTTCAAATTAAAAGACAAAACTCAGTTTCAGACCATGTCAATCTGGTTCAGGTTCTTGCAGGGGATTTTTGATTTATTTTGCTTTCCTTAAGGGTCATCCATGTTGTTTCTTCGCCTTTGAATTCCAACGTTTTCCTTTCACTAAACTTTCTATTAATATGCTTTGATATTACACTCCAAACAGTCAGGAATGATCTTTTCTGCCTAACCCTCATCTTTCCAATCAAAGTTTATCATACCTATTCTGCATGAAAAAATAAGTTACAGTTTGCTTTTGTTATAAGACATAGTATTAAAAACAACATCAAACAAACAAAAAATCCATGATGAGTTTAGTTTATTTTTTATGACTATTTCGACCAATTTTAATTTATTAAGATGCACCAGTATAGTTTGCGCCACCAGGCTGCGCCACTGGGAACGCTTGGAAGCTCTCCGACACGAACTGTTAGTCTTGTGACGTCAACAAGGTGCAAGTAAACGAATGAACTAACGGAGGACAGAGCGAGCCCTTACCGGAGCTACCGGGAGGCAGCAGAGTTACAAAGCGAGTCCGAGCAGCGCGTCCCGGAGCAGCCGAACGAGGCAACGGTCAGCTGTGCGCTAAACCGCAGGAGGAACCAAGCGATGCTTTAACTTCGCCGCCCAGTAGCAAAGTAGCAAAGCAAAACCAGTGCCGCCGAGATCCAAAGGGACGGAGGTTCACCGTCAGGAGACGCAAGGAGAACGAAGCCAGCTGCGGTGGCTCCACCGTGCTGCTTTCTTCTGCTTTCTGCGCTGTGGATCAAACCGAGAGGATCGCCGAGTTAATGCTTTAACGGAGCCTCTGCGCCCGGCTTGAGAGAGGGAACTGCCCTGAGAGAAGCAGAGGGGTCGAAGGCTGAGCTCAGAAAAGGTGGAAATACATTCCTAAAATTCAAAGGATCTGCGATCAGATTTCTTCAACCTTCCTGATATAAATCCACTGATCGGGTGCGTTTTTTGTTGCGTGGATCCTGGTACCCGTAACGCCATCAAGCTGTGTTCTCTAACCATGGGATGTACCCTGAGCGCAGAGGAGAGGGCGGCTCTGGATCGGAGCAAAGCCATCGAGAAGAACCTGAAAGAAGACGGACTGACTGCGGCCAAAGATGTCAAACTGCTGCTGCTCGGTAAGATCCAGCCGCAAGGCCGAGAAATGAGGCTGGGGAAGGTGTGGCGCTGCTGGTAGGCAGTGATGATGAGGACTGGGGGAGCTTTACTGGAAAAATAGTCTAAAATTACAACAGAGACTCGACGCCCCAGTGAGATAAAAAAAAGAAATAAAGGCATGACAGAAAATAAAAAAGATCTGCATCATTACCTGTATTTTTTTTATTAAATAAGCCCCACATTGTCTCATCCCATTCTAATGGATGTGGATGCTCCAATGATTAAATAGGTGTGGCAGGTGGAAATATGTTTTAAAAACCAACAGAGGTGAAAACTGCAGATGGGGAAAAATGGAAGGTTGCAGCAGCAGCAGCTGCAGGCCAAGTAGGACCGTTTGCTCAGATCATTGATTCTTTTAAGGGAACCCAGCCTTTAAAGATTTAATGTTTGTCAAACTAAGTCACAAGATGGAGGATGGAGGAGTAAAAGGAGGAGAAAGGTTTCTGTCACTCTCTCTCCATCCTTTTTTCTCTGTACCTCCTGCTGCTCGGCTTCATGTTTGAAGAGACTGAAGCTCCTATTTCTTCCTCTGTTCCTCCCACTCCCTCCTCTTCATCCCCTCCGTCTATCACATACATGCATACACTCACACACACCCTGTTTACACTGATTTCTCCTGTCTTTCTCCCTCAGGGGCTGGAGAGTCAGGGAAAAGCACCATCGTCAAACAAATGAAGTAAGTCCTTCATAATCACGGTCCAATAACTCTGTAAAGCTTCCCCTCATCCTTCTTTTTTCCCTTTTGTCTCGTCCCTTGGTTTTTAAATCTACAAATGTGCGCTACATGTCTTTAATGAATCTGCAGCTCGATATCAAACATCATGCCGAACTCCTGCTCACGCTGCTCTGAGTGGGAAGAGGCCCACAGCTGGGTGTGGATATGCAGAAATGCAGTTGGTTTGATCAATAAATCTTAGAACAGCTCAGTGGGGAAGAGATCAGTTGATATAGACTGCAGGGTGTTGTCACTGCTGTGCTAAACCTTCAACGCTGGTGAGACGATACAACTGCAACAGCTCGGTTTTGTCATTTCAACTGCTGTTTTCTCTTAGAGCTGTGCTGCAACGCTTTCTTCCTTTTCCTGTGTTTTTTCTTTCATCTGGGTGGATGAAAAACCTTGACCCCTTTTCAGTAAACCCTAACCTTTCTCAGAAGCTGTCACAGTGGCTTGCAGCAGTATTCACACCACATGAATCTTTCTACATTTTTAGTCATTTTGCATCCACAAACGCATTACATTAGGACTTATAAACCAGCATGATGTACTGCATGATTGTGAAGTAAAAGGAACATTCTAGCGACATGGGTCTTTGTTTTTTGATCCTCTGAATCAAGGTCTTGGGGTTTGGGCTTTGACTAGACCTTTCTGTCACAATAATTTACCTTGATCTAAGCCCTTCTGTTGTCCACTAACAGATCTCCTTTACTGATGGTCAAAAATTTAGCTCTGTCTATCTCCACAACATGATACCACCTCCCCCATGTCTTATCATGGAAATAATGTCCCTCTCTGACTCTGTAACACATATTTTCATTAATGTTTAAAAAATCTGGACAAATTTTTCTTTGGCTGGTATTATATTTTTTCATGTTATATTCCTTTTTAAGAACATATGCTTCCCACCTGAACAGTGGATCTTTGCAGCTCCTCCAGAGTTACAGTAAAGCTCTTCTTTCGCTGCCTCTTTAGGTAAGCTGTAAAAGGTTTGCTTGGTCTGTGGTTATTTCTTCTACTATTTTAGCAGTTTGTGCCATAATGTTCTCAAACAAACCTCTGTGACCAGAAGCAAGGCAGCTGGATATATGTGGAGATTTAATTGCACACAGCAGGACTTTTTACAAATTCTGAAGGAAACTGTTTGTGCTGGACTATCAGAGTAAAAGGAGGGTGACTATGAATACAAATCGTACTGTCATGTTTACTGCTTTTAAAACTCCATTCAGTTATGTTGAAGTTGGACTTTGTGGTGGCAAAATGTGAAAAACAAAAGTGAAAGGAGGTGTGAATATGTTTGCGCGACACACTTTTAGTTCTTTTTTTTCCCCCTTCAACATACATGAAGTGTTCAGTATTTAAAAGCTTATTTCCTCAAAATTTTTATTTCCTGTGACACATGCTGGTATTTATTAGCAATGTTTTTGAAACCTATCTCTGATAAATAGCTCAAACAGTTCAGTGAATTCAAGAGAGCATGAGGTTTAGAAGAAAAAGCTGCCCTGAAGAAGTCCAGAATCCAGGTCTCCTGTTCTGAGGTCCTGTGACTTTCCCCCACCACCTCCTCCTTTATGTTCCCTTGTTTGCAGGGCAGAGGAACAGTTTGAAAGCAATCGTATCAGGAAACAACACGGTGTCCAGTTCTATCAGTGGCATCCACCTCCAGTCAAAAACCAATGTTCTGTATGTTTCAAACCAGCACAGCTAAATTAAAAAGCCAAGTTATCAGCGTGTTTTCAAGGCCTGGTAATGACCTGTTCATTTGGTGCTGAGGGGCTGAACCAGGGGAAAATCTGAAATATGGAGCTTTTAGGTGATGACATGAGGATTTCTTCTCTCACAATGTGGGGAAAAAACCTTAAGAAAATCATGGTATAAGTAACAGTTTTAGACTAGTTTACATTTGCCCATAGCTCTGTATGTTGGATTTATAATATTTTTCACTTTGAAAAGTATCAGAATCAGACATACGTTAATAATCTCAAGAGGGAAATTACTTTTGTGACACGCTCCAGATATACAAACAATTTTATATCTATATATACAACAAACCAACACAAAATAATATAAACATATGCACATCTCTCTCTGTCTCTCTCTCTATATATATTGTATATGCATATGTATAACTGTGAATTCAGTCACTGTAAATTCAATCACAGTATTTTACTTGAGATTTTATTATATTCTCATAATGATTTTATAACATTTTTTTACATTGAGTTATATTTAGATGTTGATATTTATTTTACTGGTTTTTGCTAATTTAAAAATGGATTTTAGCATAACCCATAAAAATAAAGCAATCATAAAGAAACTAAGTTCTTTCTTTCTTTCTTTCTTTCTTTCTTTCTTTCTTTCTTTCTTTCTTTCTTTCTTTCTTTCTTTCTTTCTTTCTTTAAAAGTATTTGTGTTTAGTGCAGCCCAATGTTACAGACTAGATAAACATTACATCAGTTGGGTTTTTTTTTTAGCCAGTTTAATTTTATTTTTTTCTTGTATCAGCTGATACGTGCATCTGTTGACTGATTCAGCAGCCATATCTTGAAATCACATGAAGCTCACGCATTGCTGTTCCTTCCATTTACTATCTTTTTTTAATGTTTTCTTTGCTTTGTTATTTTTTTATTTAGGTTTAAATCATGACTTGTGTATTATTTTTATAATTTGGTCATTTTTATAATATCAACCAAGATAGAAAAAGCAATATCAGCTTCAGAAAATCTGCAGCACACAATGGGGACTTTATTTTTTAAATAATCGTTGTCGGCATCAGCCTTAAAAAACCCAGATCACTCAATCTTTATGACATGCAGTTTATCTTGATTTTAAAAAAACAAAATCTCCAAACAAACAGTGAAAACACCCTCTATTACGCTGCCCATGTGCAGATGAGCAAGTTTGGTTTTTTTTTCTGGAGCAAATCGGTAATAAAACCGCACTGCTGTGTGTCTGTCAGGGTAAATGTTTTTAGTCATGTGTGCAGAATAAAATTAAAGTTATCAATAAAAAACTAAATAAAATCACCATGTGGGACAAACTCTGCAAAAATGAAACTCCAATTTTTATTTATTTATTTGTTATTTGGCAGCTTAGATTTGATCTGACGGAGAGCGTCTATAAAAACTGGACTTTTCCTTTCATATTCTGTGTTAAGGTGTCTGAACCTTTACCTGCTCCAGTGTCTTAATTAAAGCTGCCTGATAATTATATCTCCTATGGCATCATGATGATGTACTTAATGATATTTCTGTAGGGAGTTACCTGTGCTACTTTTCAGAGATCTTTCTCTGTACTTGGCATGCTTCCATCTCCCAGTGATTTTTATAGTTACACTATCAGTGCGGTAATCCCATCATAAACGAGCAGGATTTACTGGGGTTTCTGGTGAAAGCCGGATGCACACTGGGCTCCTGCATCGATGACACGCTGGGCCACCCCTCCCTTCTCTCTGATCTGTAATCCAGTCGTGACAGACGGTTTTCCTTCACCCTCCTCTGCTGCGTCATTTTTCAGACAGTGCAGTGTGTTGAACCCATAATAGGCTTTGGTTGTAGCCATAAAGTGACGTGTCTCTTTAACACATGGCTCCAGTTGAGCCTGTATCTCAAAATGGTCACTGAATAACCAGTGCTCCTAGTAGATTAATTCAATCTAAACAGAAACCTCTGAAGATCCTGAGTGTTTTAAATAACTGTTGCTTTGTTAACCCAGTTAGACTGTGTGGTAAACATAAGGTTCCTTCTTCATGTTTATTGGTTTAAAATATAAACCATTGTGGAGCTGTTTTATTATAGTTCTTTGGTGAAAATTAGGTTTCAGGAAACTTAATTTTAGAAGGTTGTTGGTGTTTATTTTTATACCATTAAAAGCCAAGTGACTTGACTTTCTAGTTGCTTCTAACTGGATTAGTCTTGTTTAATGTGTCTTTCATGTTTGTGGTTAAATAAACTTTGGTTCTGGTTGGGTCACGGTGCCATAAACCTGAACTGTTGATGTGACTATAGCTGTTAACATGTGTAGGTGAGCTGCTTCTTTCTGAGGGTCCACATTAATGTTGGTTAGAATACAGAAGTTTCTGCTACTAGAAAAAATACTGGATGCTTGTTTCAATAACACTTTATTTATTTATTTTGATGCAAATTTATTTCTGAGAAAAATTAGATGTAATATTTCTAATGCCACAGACTTCAACTTTTTGTTATATGTCAAACCATTAAGGATGGACAAGTATAGAGGATCATATAGGAAATAAAAGTTAAAGCAAATAAATCACTGCAAGATTGTTTTTTAACAAAGAAATAAAATTGCAGAATGTTATTTCTCATTTTTAAAGTAATTAGTAAATTTAAAATGTTTTTGTGATTATAATATCTGCCATATTATTGATCACATAAACATAACTTAGAGTGTCACCTCCCTGTTTGGTAAAACATTTGACCAGAGAACATCAACATCATGTTATCTGTAATTAACCGTACTTTGATTTAGTCATACAATTATTTATCTTATCATAATTTCTTATGTTTAATCCGCCACTGTGTGCTTCTATTTTCCTGTCAAATTGCTAATAATTATAACATGATTTACCACTGAGAGCCAAGTAAAGAATGATTCTGTACCAAAAAACAAACATAGATCTGCTTCAAACCAAACATACAGTGTAACTAAGGATCTGGTTAATGCCAATCTATGCAGCTACAGCCCTGTTCAATTTCTGTCTTTCTGGTAATTTTCCATGATATTTTCTTTAGCATTGAACTAGAGTGCAGGGGGTCCTTTAACAGGCAGGTTTCTCACATCTGTGTGCAAATAAGCTGCAGCTGTTATGCTCACCGAATGTCATTGTAATGGCCTACTCAGAGTTTAACTTTTAAAGCTGACACCTTAATGTTAAATTTATCCAATTTGTTCTTTAATATTCCTGGTTGGAATCATGGTTGTAACTCCCAGCACCTTGGTAGGGAGTGCATCTGTGTGCAAAGAATTCACCTGGATTCAATGTTGTGTCACAGCTGTGTATTTGATCCTACTAAGTTGTTGTGAGCAGACCATTACCACCCTGTGGACATGGTATGTACTGTTGGTTTTAAATGAGTTAATTATGTTTTTAGGTGTTAGGTTCTTTAAATGTGCTTTTAACTCTGGGCTGATGTTGTTTCTGTCCAGTTGTAAATAGGACGATGTTCTATCATCTCATCAGACAGTGATCGGCTTTAAAGGGAAGGGGGGGGGGTGTGCAGGTGCATGTTAGGGCCATATCTGTTCTGGTATACATGATCTATTAGAGATGTGATAAATGGGCGAGCAGCCTAAGGGGCTGGGTCATGTGTGACCAGCGGATCTGCATGCAGGAAACACCATCTGTTTGTGGAGCCTGTGTGTGTTCACACATGTGGAAGGTTTTTTTTTTTCTAACACAAAGCTACTAAGCTGACATCTCCAGGAATCATCTACACACATGTGAGGAAACCAAACGGATATGAAGATGTTTTTTTTTTCCCACATGTGCAAACGTGATGAATTCACTTTCAGGCACTGCAGCTAAAAAAGAAGAATCTTTAGTTTTTCCATTTTTTTTATTCCTAATTGTGGTTGAAATGAAATGGAAACATTTGTGTTTTTACTTTAGCTGCATAGGGTTGGTTCTGTTTGAGGGAAATCCAGAGATGGATTACTCTTGGTTAATATCCTTAGAAAATGTAAGGGATGCTGTCCTAATATTTGCATAATTTATCAACCCAGGTGGATTCGAATAGTTTTGATTGTTAACATGAAAGTTTTTGGCCTAAACTGAATTGGCGGCCATAAAATGTCAGATTTTTTTTCATGGCCATATAGCAACCTTTTTGGTAAATGTCATTAAACGGTTCTTCTGTCCAAAATTTATAGAGAAAATATGTCATTGAAAAGTCAAAGGGGCAGTCTGATGGCTGCTAAAGAGAAACACATGGAAAAACATAACAGGATTAGAGGAGATAATGTCATTACTAAGAACTTATAAAGGGCATTATCCATAAATTTAACTAAATTTACTTAATTCCTTGGACCTTGCCTGCTGGAAACAAACTAATTATTTGTCAGTAAGCCGAGTTTAAAATCATAGGTCATGATAGAGGTGAAAGAAGATGAGGCATTAACTCATTCAGTCACCAAGACCAGCCTCCTCATTTTTTTTTTCTCCTTGGTTTCTCCAGGCCTTTTGGTAGTCACAAGAGTCATTCATGACCTCTTTTTACTGTTTATTAAATCCCAAAGGCAACTCCTCTTTCAATCATTAACAGCCTTCAACCCACATAAAGCACCATAAACAGAGGATGTTGTACCATAAACAGTGTTTATAGTCTTGGAATGGATGCAGTAGAGGATGTCTCCTCTCCAGTTAATGACATCTAAATGCTTTGATTGTTGGACACATTTTAACTGAATATACACCAGTATTCATGCACTGAAAAATTGAAGGTTGTCCTAGCAACAGAAATCTGTCAATCATTTATTTGTTTTATAGCTGCTAGTATGAAATTACGAAGATTATTAGCATTTTATTTTGTGCACTCAGGTTGGGAAGCCAATGGATTGCTTGTGTTTTAATAGATGCTAAATACACTCACTGGCCCCTTTAATCAGCACACATTACTAATACATACTAATATTTGCTGCAGCAACATTTTTTGTATTCAGAAACACTTTAATTTGTCATAAGAAGGTTGAACAATATGCCATATACAGTCTGTGCGCATCCATCATGCAAACCTCCCTTTTCAATACTTTAGAAATGTGCTACGTTGGACTTAGATCGGACTAAAGGACATTGGTGGATCCTGAACTGATTTCCATCTTCAAAAAAACGATTAAAATGAAGTAAGCTTTGACATAGCCATTAGGAAATGAGTAACCTATGGGTAGAAGGTTTTTGGTAGCAACATTCAAGCAAAGGAACCTGAAATGATCTCCCATACCATTAGAACGCCACCAGCAACCTGAACTGTCGAAGCATGACAGGGTTGCAACAGGCTTTACGTTGTTAACTCAGATCCAGTTATCTGTTTTACATGAGAGGTTTTAATTAATACATGAGAATTTGAGATGACTAGAGACAAGTTGATTAATTTAAATACATTGATGATGTTTTAGTCATGATAGTCTCATTTTGTAACACATCCAGGGCCACAGATTGATCATGTGACAGCAGATGGTAACATCTTAAGGAGAGATGTGATTTCTCCCCATTATGCTGAAGAACCTCAGTGATGGACACCTGCATAGCTCGCCAGGTGTGCTTGCAGTTAATGCTGGCAATAAACTCTGCAGAGAAACTGGAAACTAAGTGACTGTGTTTTCTTTAAGCCTCCTTTAGTTAATGTTGGGATGTTACCTTGGAAGAAATTAGTCACTTCATCTGATGTCAAAATCTGTATCTGTCACATACAGTAGCGGCGGTTAGCATAGAAATGCGCTGCACTGTGACCTTACAAGATGTTTCCATGTATACTTCATCTTTTAAATTGCTTACGATAAACTTTCTTTGCCTATGCCTGATAAACTCTGATCTTTTAGACCGACTAGGTACCATGTATTTTTAATACTGGTATTGAGGTGGAGTTGTTTCTCTAATGTATTTTCGTTCTTGTTTAACTGGATTTGAAAACCATACTGTTCACAGATAAAGATGATGATGCTTCTGCCTCACCCATGTTGCTGGCAGCATTCTCTGAGTCTCTAATGGAAGCTCACTGTGCAGAATGCAGTGGTTGTAAATCTGAGGCTGTCGAACATTGTGCACTCTTCAGCCTTGATAAAAATCTCATACCAGATGACACTTCAGACTAAAAGTATTTTTGCCACAAACTTTTATCTTCACATCTGAAATATTGCAGCATGCTTAATTTCAATTACAGTTTGAAAAGAGGACCCATATTTTTCATACACTTTAAATTTTTTTTTTTGCCATTCTTTCCTTGTTTCCTGTACTAACAGCTTCAGACATCATCACACGTGTGTGTGTGTAACTCTGTTTTCACCTATGGCCCGGTAAATCGCCCACTCTTACACTCAGTCTGTCTAATTGAATTTTTTTTTTCCTTTTGGAGTTAATTGTTGTACTTCTTTTCTGAATGAAGAAGCTAAAACTTTCTCAGCTTAAAGAGAATCAAAGGGATTTATTTATTAAAATCTCAGCTCAAGATTTATAAGATTTAGAAAAAAAATGCATTGTTCAAAAGCTCTTAAAAGTAGTTAAATAAACTTCTGAAAAACTCGTTAGACTTTGTTGTTGTAGCTTATAATTCTCGTCGATTAGGGTTCTTGAAGGACTTCTGATATGGTATTTGTTAAATGTAATTTGCAGGATGTGAAAGCGTTTTAGAAAAAGGCAGCGATTTCTCTGGACTGATTAAAGGCAGCTGCTTGTGCTACTTAATACCTCATGTAATGATAAAATTAACGAGCCTTGACATATTTTCATCTAATTATTTTGATTAGACTTATTCAGCAGCAGAGATCACAAATGTTTGCCCCGTCTCACACCATGATCTAAGTAAAGATGTCAAATTAAGACCCTATCCTCTATCTTTTTTTTCTTTTCTGTGTCTTTGGCTTTCCGCCCATTGTGTTTTCGGGCCCCGGCTGACGTGATTTGAGGCGACTGGCCGAAGGGAGAACAAACGCTGTCCATCCCTGGCGGCTGTGTCGCTTCCCACAGGCTGTTCCCACCGTGTGTGTGCGGCTTTTCTCCCTGCAGCAGGAGATAATTAGGTTTAAGCCTCGAAGCTGGAGAATAAAAGGAGGAAAAGAGGGGGAACATGGAGGAGAAAAGGTGGTGGTGTTTCATACTGAGTGGCATAGGGGGCGGGTATAGCTAGAGGGAGAAAGGAGGGGAGAGTTTAATAAAAGAAAATAAATGTCGGAGCACAGAAGTGGATAAAAAAAAAAAGAATATCCCCACTCAAACTTCTGCCTAATTATTTTCTCCACCAAGTCTGACTCAGTGGTAAATGTTAAGATGAAGACAGAAGAGTGATATGAATGTAAAAGGGTAGAGAGTGAAACAGCTCAGAAAATTGAATTGATTTTTTTTTCCTTTCAGAGGCTGGTGAAATGAGGTGGAAGTGTGAAAGAGGCTAGCGAGGGGGAAAACGGGAGAAACTAGAGATGTTCTGAGCTAAGAGAGGCCAGCGGGTGAAAGAGCATGTTCTCACTTATTAAGCAAGCTGGAAGAAGTGCCAAAGAGGGCCGAGCGGAGGGTTGTTATGGATGGGGAGCAAAGGGCGCTCTTCTCCTGGACTCTGCTCTCTGTGATAATTATTAGCCTCCTTTTCCAGAGATGAATCAGGAAACAGAAGGAGTGCTTGTGTGTAGCAATAATTCAATCTGCTCATTTCAATCAGTCCATCAACCTAATGGTTGCCATTCATTGGCTAAAGGTATCTGTGGGTTGGCTCAGGATTACACTAAACTGATTGGCTTCCCTGTATTCCTGTAATATAACAGTAGGTCATTGTAAGACCTTATTATTTTAAATGCGTACCCTTCATGTGCCTTCTAGCATGTATAAAGCTGGCATTTAATCATACATCACTTAATTTATCCTATTTGCTTGTTATAGATGGGAGTGATTTTCTCCTATCAGTCAAACTTCTTGGTTTAAATAAATGGGTCGTTGAGAGTCTCCTTAAGAGCTCAGAAAGAAGTTGAGGAGATGATTCAACCATTTTGATTGTTTGTTCGAGTACTGACACCTCATCTCCATTGCAGACCTCTGGTTTGGGTCGAACACTCATTGTGAGGTGTACAACCAGGAAGGAGGATTCAGAACCTCCCTGTTAACAAGCTGAGTGCCAGAATATTGATGTAAGGACTTATGCAACACAATCAATATTCTCATATTTTTTGGTTAGGTCTGTGGCAGCAGCATTTTAAGTTGACTTAATCTGCCTAAATTAAGATCCCATTAAAATAATCCAATGTTCTGAATGTAAAAGCAAAAACCTATGTTGTAAGTTTATAGGAAACTCTTAATTTAGACACTGGTTTTAGTACCTCAATGCCCCGTCCAGGATGAATGAATTAATATGTTGAAACAAGCTACCAGAGTGTATAAGTTTGAAGCCACCCCTTGTGGTATCTCCATCATGATACCCAGTGTCAGCAGCCATAACCAGCAAGATACCAAAGCAGCCCTCACCCCCCCTTGATACCCATTTGTCAAAGCATAGAACAACATTGACAAACTTTGATGTTGCAGTTCTGTTCCATAATCAATATTTTAGAAGCTATTGAATTTATTGTAGATTTCAGAGCTGCTGCTTGTTGCTCCTCTTTTCTGTGGCCCCACAACTGCCCCCCCCTGCTGCATTCATTGTTGACATCCTAGTTCTCCCTTCTTTCTTCTACCTTCTTTAGCTGTGTGCCAGTGCTTGTGCCACCCACTGGTGTGGAATCATTATTATAACATACATAATAGCTTTTTCAGCTTCAGTCTTTACGGTTAAGATTTTCTGCACAGATATCTTAATTGACTTTATGTGGAAGTAGCCTGAGTCTTTGACATAGTGTGCCTGTTGATCTCTTAACTTGATCACTTATCTGAGACTAGAAGAAAAAGGGCTGCAAGATTTTTGGCAAAATTGCAATTTTGGTTTTATTTTCAGCAAACGCAAGTTTAGATGTACTTCCAGGGTTTTATCTTTTCCGTGGCCTTCAATACTCTCTTGCCTAGAGTTCCGTGTTGGGGTAATAAATTGTCCCATCAAATCCAGCTCATATGTGTGGATCTAGCTGCTAGCTCCATTTCTATCTTCCTTTCTGTGTTGTGGCAATCCCACTTTACTGTATTTCATCAGTCTAAGTATGTCAAAAAAAAATGTACAATATAACCAGACTTCAGGAGCGTTTTTTTGTTTTTGTTTTATTGAATAAAAAGTACCCCTAGACTTGAGCCCTGAGGACCCCCACATATGTATTTTTTTGTAGTTTTTTGTCAAATTGGGTTTATAGTTCTCATATGATATACAAAGTAATCATATGAGAACTATAAGAAACAGGTAATTATGTTGTTTATTAAATAAAATAAAAAAAAAACACTTCTTTGTAATAGTAGTGCACTTTTGTGAATTTGAGGATAAAAATAAGAAATACTCAGGGGACACAGACCCTTAAGAAGCATCTAACCAGGACCTGAGCTGTATGGATATACTGTTTCTCTGTAACTCATTGTTATGTTGATTCATATTTCAGTCTGCTTTCACTGGTTGTATGAGATCCACTCTGCACAATGACTGTGTGTGTGGTCTGAGCTCTAATCAGTTCTTCTTATGAAAAACAAAGCTCCTTTGTTACGCCAGCCTGTGATAGCTTGTGCATGTACACTGTCACACACTCTGAGGAGTGTGTGCGTTCCCTCCCCTCTCTGTGCTTCTGTTTGTGTGTTGGTGTGGCTCTGAGTGTTTATTTTTGTGTTAGACCTATTTGGCAGATTTGATGTTTGGTTCAGAGAGCTGAAAGACAAAGGAATCTTTTTACTCTGACCCCACTCAGCTGATCTGAAGTCAGCTGATGGTGACTGGAGCTTATTTGTAGCTGAACAAATCGAGGTTTGGATCACACCTAAGTCGGGACAAAAGTGCAAGTAAATTTAAGATTCAAGATTGAGAGAAGTTGGAAGTGTAGCAAATGTCCCAAGGTCAGGGTTTGAACTTTAGACAGCTTCACCGAGGACTAATGGTCTTCATATATGGGGCACTAATTGTTACACAACACATGGCCTGCCCGTTGTCGGTCCTTTTTAGCGAAGGTTTGTGGTGTTTACTGCATGTTTTTTTAGAATGAATAAATCCCAACAATACCATCTACAGTGTTAGTTACAAACAGATCCATAATGTAGTTTTTTGGCTCTACCCTTTTCAAATGTTGTGTCTGTTCACATAAATCCAGAAAATCGGAATTTATATCTATTAGTTTTACACATTTAAAGAAATGGTCTTTAGAAGCTGACTCTTTAAATGCTGTAATTTTAGTGGTAGTGCAATAGTAACTGCTTCACCAATATAAATAGAGACTCTCTCTTTTCTCTTTGGGAAATCTTTTAATCCTTTTCTGTTCTGTAGGAGCTCAGAGTGCTTGTTTCTAACAGCTAGTGCTCTTGTTGGCCAGAGTACAGTCAACGGATACACAAACACCAGAATGTAGGCCTACTAATTTTGGATCAGTTTTTTTCAGCTATGCGATCTAATACTTGGCTAGCGAGCTTATGACATCAACACATCTGACCCCCCACCTTATAAAAAACAAAATAGAAAAACAGTAAAAAGAAAGGAAGATCAATGCTGTGCTGATACTTCTGTTGTTCTGACATCAGTAGGACTGTGACTCCTCCTCCCTGGGAGCTCTCCTGAGAGCTAGTTAATGCTGTTCTTTCTGGGATTCAAAGTTTTTACCAGTCTCTTTCCTCTGTGGACCAGTTCTTTTTTTTCCTTCCCTCATGGCTAGACTTTGTTTGAAAGCTATGTCCGGTTTTCCCCTCCAGTTTGCAACTGGGCCGTACTTTGTGTAGTCCAGAAAATCCTAATTATATTCTTTTTTTTTTGCTTTGTTTGATACATGAAATGCTCAATGCACAGTTGATTACTTCCCATCCAGACATGCGATGCAAAGTTTCATATACAAGTAAAACCCTATAACAGAGTCAATTTGGTCTGCTTGTGAAAGCAAAACTGTTAGGCTACTGTCTAGCTTTGTACTATTCCCAGAGCCATATTAGCAAAATAGGACACATACATACACAAACACACACACACACAAAAAGAAATGCGATGCATATGTAATTAATTTGGTTTGCAAAGATATGGAAGATCTTGGAACAGGGGAGCAATGTTTTCATGTAGTACATGCCTCAGGTTCAGACAGTCAGTCAAAACACTAAGTGAGATTCATCAGCAACCGTGGATCATTTAATTGCACATTATTGATATCTAACATTGCATGTTGCATTCAGTTCCCCCTTAGATTAATCCATGGTCCAAATCCTCAAACGCCTGACAACCGTATGATGGATAACCACAGCCAATCTAAAAATGTGACCTATAACAAACCGTCATGTGCTGGTACTTCTGTCTTAATTGGTCTATCTCATCTGACTGAGATAATGACCTCTAAACCTGTTGCTTCATTAATGGATCCTTCAGGTAAAGGAAAGCTAAGCATGACAAAGTTATCAATTAAAAATGGATGACTCTGTGATTTATTTTTTTTAAATAAAAATGGGTTTGTTAATGTAAATAAGGATTTTCTCTAGTGTGAACTTTTTATTTTGGTTTTGGCCAAAACCAGAAGGTTTGGAGAATGCAGCTTCAAAATACAAAACGCCTAAAAGGTGGATGATACATTCCCTCCAGACAGGAGTGTTTTATGAGGATTCTGTTATGATCGCTGGAATGTCTTTGTTTTATTGAAAACTGGGCTCTACTCATTTCCTTCCAAGTAATTAATTAATATTGAATTATGAGAGAACAGGACATGGGGAATAATTCCATTTTGATGTTATATCTAAGGTGATCCGATTAAAGCTCCCCATTTCGTTCCCCCTGCCCTCGTTGCTCCTATCAGTCCCCATATGGATGGCCTGCCTTTGAATGGTTCGAACCACCTCCAACAGAGCACATGATGCAGTCTGTAGTGCTGATCTTATCAACATTTCCTGGAGCAACCACTTCCTGTAACTGTACTGACTATTGGAAATGCAGAAGTGCTCCTTATGTCACCCTGTTTGGTAATCACTCAGTAACATCTCTATAGTGTTTTCCTTTTATTCCAATCAAATTTTTTTCTATCTGATTTATACTTTTGTTTTCTTTTATTGTTCTGCTAGCAGAAGCTGCAGGACATTTGCTTGTTTGCAGGACTTGGGGTCTGTGGGGAGCACATCATGCAAAAACTGTTACTGAGATGCTAAAGAACATGTGGAAATAAAATATTTGAGGTCAAACCAAACAATGCAGTGAGGATCTTTCAGATAGCTTCAAAATGAAGTTGCTGCAATGGGATATCTTCCCCTTGCTTCTATTTCAACACTCCAGCTTAGTTTTGTTCTCAATGTATATTAGAAAAGTTATACCCCCCCCAGGTTTTCAAGATACTTAGAAAAATACCCTGAATTTTAGCACAGTCTTTGATTTGAGCAAAGCAGATTCCATTGATCTGTTAAGATGGTGAAATTGGGTCGGCACATGATAAGACAGGGCTTCCTTTTATTCACAGATACAGTCAGATCTGATAGTATCTTGGTTGTTTAAAGTACAGTATGGGTTTAGGATAAAATGTGACTAAAGGCTGACGAAAGCTAAAGAAAAAAACCTGTAAAATAAAGTTCCTTGCACTCATCAGGACATGCCGACTGTTAACACTGCCACAATATATGGAGGAACAGCTGTTTTGTTTTGTTGCCTTATAGCAACAAGGTCTGGGGCTTGAATCCCAGGTGAGGCATTTCTGTATGTTCTCCCTGCATACATCAGTATTGCAGTTTCCTCCCGCGGTCAGTGTGCATGTATGTTTAATGACCACTCCATATTCCCTTTAGGTACTAGTATGGGTGTGTGTGAGTTTTTATTTCTGTGTGTTTCTGTGGCAGCCTGTACAGGTTGTACCTCACCGCTCGCCCAGTGACAGCAGAAAAACCCCTGCAAAGAAAAAGGTCTGAACACAGAAGGAAGGGATGTGAATTATGCCAAGCGAACAGTGTAGGATGGGTTATGATTATGTCTAGAAATAAGTCTTACAAGAATACAAAAAGAAAAAAAAATCAACCTTAAATTTAACTTAACGCTTAAAAGCTGAAAAATAAAGTAAGTTTGATACAAATAGGCCTATATGACCCCCTGCAGATTTGAATTGAAATTTCTTTTTTTTGTCACACCTTAATCTTTTATCTGATCAAACTCACTGAATATGACCCTGTGCAAAAAAAAAAAAAAATATCAAAAATAACTAACCTACCCAACCTGATGACTAGTCATACTTGCCTTAATATATTTAATTGGAAAGGAAATATTATTACAATGAATTTGATCAACTGAGACACTTAAACTAGAATCTATAAGCAATGAAATTATTTTTATTTTACATCTTTGTATTTAGTAACAATCTATCTGGTTTGGATGTCATTAAGCAAATGGATTGCTTTACAACTTTCAACATGTCGCTGTAGCATTAATGCATAATAAGAAGAGGAATCGATTGTTAGTGCCCAGGTCTGCCAGCAGCAGTTCGCCTGCTCCCTGAACAGAGGAACGTATCTGATCCAATCAAAGCCAGAACCACATTTGCAGCTTTATACGTACAGGTTTCTTTAAAAGGAGTAAATTGGGCCATAATACTGCTGGATTGTTTCTGATTCAGTCATTTCTTTTCTTTATGTTTTCAGTAAGTCATGACCTCTGTGTAAAAACATTGAGCCTGTGCTTCTCTTTTGGTGCTATTAAACCAGTGCTTTCTCTTGCATGCTCAGCTACATGCAGCTTTAAATCAAAATAACTTCTTTTTTCATAAGGACCATAAATAATTATAGTTTTAAGTTATTGTAGTGTGTGCTAATTGGTGATCATTATGACCTGTTAATCTTAGACATTTTTTTAAGAAATAAAAGGATGGAAATGAAACGTGTGTCTGTAAAGAACTACAACACATAGACTGAACCTCGAATAGAATACCGAGTCTCTGCTTTGGCAGCTCATCAACATTTTCCATCCTTCATGAAGAAAGATCCTCATTTCCTCCACCCCTACTTTATCAAGGATGGAAAATGAAGTGGAGCAGGAGGAGAGAAGTTAAAAAAGCGGAAATAATTAGGACCGAGGAGTTGGAAGGGTTGAAAGACAACAAGGCTGTGAGGAAGAGACGCTGACAGAGAGAGACCGCAGAGGGAGAGGAGGATACATCGAGAAGGGATGAAAGGCAAGTTGGCAGATAGAGATACCAGGTGACAGAGAAACAGAGATGATGGCAGACAGATTTAATGAGGTCTCCCTAGATGTAATCCTGAGCTGTAATTATTCTGCTCTGCTGTCAGCCTGGCTTTACATGCAGGCATGTGCAGCTTCTAACAGCCCTGCTGAACCAGTGAAGCAGCTTGTGTCCCCTGGCAGAGAAGCTCTTCATCAGCAGATGACCAAAGCTGGAGCCAGAGGACTCCACCCTGTGCAGATAAAGACGATATGAGAGACCTCTGTGCCTTCTGTCGCAGTGGGAATGCTTTGGCCATATATAGATCTAAGCATCTGAAAGAGGTGAACAAAACGGGCTTCTACATCGAAGTTAGTCAGAGTTATTCTTTACATTCATGCATTTGTACAGACATTTATAGGTTTTTCTATCTTCTGTAGTAAGATCTTTGTGTTGCTGTTTCTCTATCAGTCATTTTATGTTCCATGCAATGAAGGATAGAACTTAACATGTGTTAAATCAACTTTAAACTTAACCTAAAATACTCTGTGATTAAATAAAATAAGGAATAATTAATTAGAAGAAGAAATTGTTTTGCGTTAAACAGTTTTGCACTCAACAGCAACGTCTTTTTCGTACTTTAACAAAAAGAAATATCAAACTGGTAACTTTGCTCCATCTAACTGGCCTAGCTTTGCTGCTCTCTTAGTAGCCACTGTTTTTTTTGTGATCATGTCAGCTCTGTGTGCGAGATAAACGTCCTAGATAGAAATGCTGGTGCAGAGTTGATATCAATGAGCCAAAAATTGAATTTTGGGACTTGATTAGATTAAAAAAGAAAAGTTGTATTTACTGTTTAGATTAGCTGCAAAAGAGCTACTTCCTCTCAACTTTGCACCAAAACAATCACGTTCTGCCTCACATCTTTGTTCGATGACAGGAGAAACCAGGCGAGTTTTTAACTGTGCAGGCGAAGCAAGTAGGTGCAAAGTAGGTGCTTCTTGGTGGTGGTGGGTAATCACTGCTCTAAGTAAAACATGGCCCCTTGTTTTCTAGGACAAAGAAACCAGAATTCATGAGTATAAATACAATAAAACAGGTGTAACTGTTCATTAAAAAGATGGATTGTAGTCACTGTGGCTGTTTGTAAAAGTGGATATTAAAATTATAATTATAATAATTATTATAATTATTATTTTAATTATTCAGTAAAGATTATTTAACACAGAAACCACAGACACTAATGCATAGCATTTATGTGAAATATTTAATTTGACTTAAAAACATAATCACTACCTACATTGAAGTAAATGAACAGCTAGTTTAACTGTAGAAAGGATTCCTTACCTTTGAGTCGGTTCAGTAAAACTTCAGTGCAGTTTAATTGGGATTAAAACCGCTGAAGCTCAACTGCTTCATCCAGATCTATAGTGAGAGCTGTGCAGGCTCACTTATGCATACACATCCTGCTCCACCAGCTGAACTTCAGTTGCTCTTCTAATACCCTTCTGTAACGGGTATGCGGGACTGCAAAGAGTAGCAACAATTCTTTTTTTTTTTTCAATCATAAACATGCTATCTTGGTATTATTGATATTTAGTTGGACCCTCCCCCTAACCAGCACAACAGAAGAGTCATTCAAGATTCCCTTTTAAATTTATTGGAAAATAAATTTTTTTGGGGTGTGAAAGTGCACTTTTTCATGCAGTGGTTTTTTTTTTTATACTGTCCTGAAAAAAAAATAAATTATGTGTTAGATTGAATTGTTTCTTTAGTTTGCTTTTAAGGTAGTTTGCACAGGTACGATCTGTGTTCAACTAGCTCTTCATATCTGACGGTTTGTGGACAGTTGCAACACTTGCAAACCAAGGTAAAATGCTGACATTTTATCTTGGGTTACAAGTGGCTGCAAGCTCATTTCTGGTGGAGGAGTTTGAACTGTGCTGCAAGTGAAAATGGGCAGCTGGGGTAACAATTGGAAAACATGAACGGCTAAAGATGTGAACCTTCAATTTGGAAGATTCTATGGATGAAAATCATAGCTACCACAAATTAAATTAACACCCTAAAAAATATTTTTGAGTAGTTTTTCTGGGGTAATATCAATTTATATGTCAGATATTAGTTACAATTACTGGATCTGGAGAGACCGTTGGTGGCAGACTTAGTTTAAAGAGGTTTTGATTGGATAAAGAGGACCTAGCAGCCATTTTTGGCTGAGGGGCATAAAAAAACTTTTTTGAAATAAATAGTCAGAACAATGAATTTCATCATTTTATTTGAAATGGGCAGGAAGCTCACAGAGTTAGAAGTTAATCCATACTGCACAGCCTGCATATGCTTATTTAAAGTCAGGACAGACGTGCATAAAATCACCATCTACACGGCGATTAGCCATTCTTGGAGCACTGCTGATTTATGGCTCAAGAAGTCACCAAGTTAATGGATTTAGGAGCTAAAAGATCCAGAGGCGAGTACACACCGGTGTGTGTGTGTGTTTACATGATGCTGCTGCTTGACCCGAAGGTGTAAAGACAAGAGAATGGAGCCAAATGACTGCAGCTGATGCTTCTCCTCCTGTTTGTCTGGGTTAGTCGGTGTGGAGGTGGGTGCTGCTCTCCTCATGCAATCGGCTATAAATGGATCTCTTCTTTCTGAGTTTCTCCATATCATTTCAATGCTAGTTTTCTTATGCTTGTTATCACATACAATATTTCACCCCAAGTCTTTATGTCGCTCTCTCCACCTGTGTTAATGTTCCCCTCAACAAACACACAGGTGGTTGCTATGCAAGTCCCTACGTCGCTGCAGCGTTGACAGCCATCAGTCAGCATGCACTTTGTCATGACCAAGAGCCCTGTCGGCATAAAGAGTGGAGTGAGCGAAAGCACGGCTTAGAGATAAAGGAACCAATCACGGGGTTTTGTTCAGCTCTGTGTGTGTATGTGTGTGTGGTTTTGTCTGGGCAAACAGGGCCTAGCTATCAGGGGCTGAGATAAAGACCTAATTGCACAGGGTGGTGTGTGAGCTGTGTGTTTGTGTGTGTTCACATGAGTAGGTGTAAAGATAAAAATATGAGTGTGGAGGATAATGAGAGACGAAGAGTACAGAGCTTTTCTCGCACTTTCTGTGTGTAGCTTTGGGTTTGGTAATGTTTCCCGGTTCCTAACATACCCGATCTGCCTGCCTCCGTATTTGGGTGCAGTTATTTTCTGTAGAGAGAGGGACGTGAATCTAAAAAAATTATGTACCAGTAGGAGAAGGTTCAATCAGAAGTCAGAAATCGTCATATTTCATAAATAACCCCAATAGGTTGTAAAACCTTTTTTCCTTAAATTAAACTATACTTAGATTTAACATGGTAGGTTTTTGCTGTTCATCTGAGGGTTATTTACATTGGTGTGAAATGGAGGTAAGAACCAAAGAACAGCTCGTTGGAAGAGACATGGGAAAATAAAACGGAAGTTGAACGTATGAAGTGTAGTTTTTTTTTTTCGTTTGTTTTTTGTTTATTGTTTTATTTGCTAAACATTAACAAATTACTTAAGCAATTGTACATGGCTGCAAACAGAGTTTTGATGGATGTTAAGACTAAATTGCTTCGATTTATGTTTACTCCTTAAGGAAAGTTAAATTAGTTGTGGTAAATTGGATTGAGTTTATTTTTATGGCACCAATTGATGGTTATTCGGATCATCACCAAAATTTTATAATTTGTCAATGTTTATAATACGCCCCTTCTGTGAAAATTTCAACAAAATCCGCCCGACACATTTCAAGTTATTTTGAAAACAGACAGACAAACAAAGGAGCTGCTTGGCAGAGGTCTGTGCTCTCCAAGTGCTTTTCTAGTTCTTGATTAAACCATCCAGAGTTGAGTCCAGTAACCAATTCATTCTCAGTAAACCTCAGCACAAGTCGTTCACTTTTGCTCTACCCGTCCTGTTTCTCAGAACCTTTGTCTGTAATTAACACATTTTTCAAAACATTAACCATTTTTTAAGCTTTGCGTTGTTATTCCCTTTAATCAAAGTTCTAAGTTATCCATAAAACAAATCCACGGTAACAAAATTCCATTTTCTATATGTTCATTTAGTGCAAACAAGTTTATTTCAGTTTCTAAAGAACCAAAATGGCCACCATTAGATGTAAGGACTGGCATATCACTGATCAATGGTTTTCTCAACCTCCACATCCTGCCTTGGAGGTCTGCTGCTGTCCAATCCTTCAAAGGTTTAAGATCATTATAAAGAATTGCACTACTGTCAAACTGAAGAATAATCATCCCAAACAAAACCAATAAACTCTCAATATGCAGCTTTTCTATAAGGCAAAACCCCTCTCAGTGTCATGGTGGGTTTCAGGGCTTTAACCCACATGCAGAACACCACACGGACTCAGGGAAAAAGTTCAACAGTTTATTAGTAGATTAACACAGATAATTCAGGTTCAAGTTCTGGTTCTGGTTCTAGTTCCGGTTCGGGTCCAAAGCAGGATTACTGAGGTCTGGAGTGGTTCCGAATGATCCAGGAAGGGGAGCTCCAGTTGGGATCCAGACAATGTGATCACAGCAGAGTGAGAGCAGCAGCA
>JAUZNJ010068486.1:0-26173 GCA_034780135.1 Jordanella pulchra
GTGCAGCATTATAGAGTCTGATGGCAGCAGGAATGAATGACCTGCGGTAGCGCTCCTTCTTACAGGCAGGGTGTCTGTCAAATGATCAACACTTACTGGCTTACATTCATTACTGTGGTGAGCCGGTTTCCAAACCATAGCAAATATTTTGGACAGTATGTGATTGTTTAACCACAACAAGAGAAACTAATTAGAGGAAGAAACTGGTTGACTTTCATTGAAGGGATGGCAACATTACAAAGAAAGATGTCAGAAATACTGGTTGCTGTTACTGTAAAGTGGTAAAATTAACCTACCTTTCACATTCTTACACTCAGACAGATTATGTTTATTGAATAGGTAAAGCTCAAAAATTAGATTTTCTAGTTGAGGATTGTAATTGCAAGATTTTATCTGTATTTGATCAGAAATGTTTTGCATTAGTGCAAAATGAGAATTGATGTACTGCCACAAGCAATACTGTAGGCATAAACATGTGCAGAGCTATATGCAAAAGCCACGAATAACACATTGAGTTGATTTGTATATATTTCCAAAGAAAGAATTTAATTAAAAATTAAAGCTAACCGTTCTGTATACTAGGAAGCAAACTTAGCTCAAAGCCCTGGAAGAGCATGAACATGAACAGTAAGAAAAAGGCTCAACACAGCCCTGCTCTTTCTTTTCCTGAGGTCATGCATTTAAGCAGAGGGAAATGTGAGCTCAGAGCAGATGCTTAAAGAACATCCAGTAGCATTTCCATGCGATGAAGCAAAACAGAAAATACTCCGTTTAGAAAAAGTGATGGAATTAACCCTTTAAAGCCAACTGTTTCATATCTAATACGTGAATTATTGAGACCTCTGCATCATCAGTGGGATGTTTTCTCTCTTGAGAACCCGACTTGATTAATAAGAAATATGAAGGGAACAGAAAATGTATAAAAGATTATACGAACATGCCTAATGTATCAAAATTTATGCAAATAATGATCAAATTTAACTTATACAAAATTTACAGGGTTTTTTTTCATAATTTTTCATAGAATTCAATGACAACTCTTATATTAAAAAATCAACATTTTCTGTCAATTATTTCATGGTTTGGGCTTTAAAGGGTTAAAAAGCTGGAAATGTTCAAAAATGTGTTCATACAAACTCATCGTTGTGTCAGAAGCCAATTGCATGCAATTTTTTCTCACAAAAGTTTAATTTTCTCTCTTGCAATGCTGCACAAAAAAGCAGTTACATGTGGAAAAAGCTGACAATTTAAGAACCTTGGTACTTATTTTTGCTATCAGTGACTGTTTAACACAGGAATGAATCAGGCTTACCCAAACATAGAAAATAGGAAATATGTGTTATCAAATGTGATAAATGACTTTAATGTAAGGGAAATATATAAATAAAGGCTAATCCATCTTAGAATTTGTGAATAATGTATGTGGTCATTTCCCATTGCCAGAGGCAACATATATTTTTATACCTGCAGCTCAACTAGCCAGGTAATATCTTAGAGTGTACAGGGAGTTCAAGGGGGCTGCAGAGGATATGAAACAGTAAATACCCTAGTGCTCTCAGTGTTTACACTTTAACATAAGAAAAAAAACTGCTGCCAAAAAGTTTCTCTTTAACACCTTTTTTCTTTATTTAACTATACGTCATAGCATTTTAGGCATACACCTCAACATGTCATACCTTTTTAGGTTATAGATCATAACCAATAACTCAGAAATCTGAATAAAAAAGAAACATTGATATGATTAATAGTGTATACATCATCACAATAGCAGTAATGTAGTCATGGTTAGTGTCATCATGGTATGGGGTTAATTTCTCCATCTGGAAGGGAAATGTATCAGCTTAAATATGGCATGAAGCAGGAAAACTAGTTTGTTGGGTGCTGAAACCTATCTGAGAGTGGGTAGTTAACCTTCCAACATGAAACAATGTGAATATACAAAGCCAGAGGTATAACATCATGCTTTAGTTTAAATTATAATTATGTGTTGGAATGGGCCAGACAAAGTCCAGACCTAGATCCAAACTGAGAATCTGTGTCTTGACCTAAAACTCTCCATCTTGTAATGCCAGAAGCCATAAAAATAATTCTGAAACATTACTGGAGCAAATTCCTTTCTTTGTTCTGAGATGCTGCCCTCCACCATGTTGGACACAAAAGGCTCTGCTCCTGTCCAACAGTTCAATCTGTTTTACAGATTTTTTTTTTCTGTTAATTTGCTTTTATTCTGCTTTATTTTTCTTCTATTCTATTGTCTTTTTCATGTAAAGCACTTTGACTTGTCCATGTATTGAGTTGTGCTATACAAATAAACTTGCCTTACCTTGCCTTGCTCACAGACTCCCCATTTTATTTACCTGTGTACCTGGAGAGAGGGGAGCCACATCGGGGAGAAAAAAAAAACATGGGTAAACGGATTTCATTCCTCAACCCTTGCTGACGTTAACTAGTCCCAAACCCACATCTAGAACCTCACTGCTGCAAACCAGACAGTCTGTATCTCTGTTTTTTGGGGAAAAAAAGGCTTAAAGCCCCCCCAAAAAATTACTCTTTAGAGAGGGCAAATCAAAGTTCTTATCTTAATCTAACTAAGATTTTGTGCCATGAGCTAAATTCTGAGCTGGTACCCCAAAAGATTTTTTGCCACTGGGTTGCACTATAAGGCTGCTCCAAAATTATTAAAAGGGAATTTGAATACTTAGGCTTACAATAAGTTTCAGATATTCCTTAAAATTCCCAGTTTTGCTTTTGGTGTAATTTTTTTAAAGAAATATAGTGTAATTTGGCATTGTAATATGAAAAAGAATGAAAATGTTTAAGTGTTAAAGATACTGCTGTAAGGCATTGTAGGCATATATTTTGGTTCTTCTCTTTAAGCATGTTTCAAGACCCATTAAGACAGATTATTAAAATCTCTATTACTACCCCCTGTGCAGTATAATGAAAGTATTTTTGGTTTTTAAATTCATTCAGCTTTTGTGGCAAAGAAACAGCGTTCAAATTCAATGGTTTATTCTTGTCAAAAGTCAAACACAAGCATAAAATGTTTGGGTTTTATAAGGCCAAAAACGAGTGGTAATTTAAGGGACATATAACAATAAAAAGGGTAATATCTGGATTTAAAGATGTATATCGAGCTGTTGTCTGAGACATTCAACCCAATACCAGATGATAAGGTTAAGAAAAATGATGATGGTCTGATGGTACAACAATTAAAGAGCAAATAAATAAGCCAGTTTTAAAGAAGTCATTAAGAAAAGAAAACAACTAGAGTTTGAGAACCGATTTTAAAACAAATACCACAAACTGATGTTAAAATAAACAGAAATCATAAAGGCGTTTTGCTTTTGTTTTGTTTTTCAGTGAAGCCATGCTTTTTGTTTGTTAAAAAATCAGCAAATCTTGAAATTATTGTGCACAGTTTGGCACAGATTATAAGGAATTCCACACTTAAGTGAAGCCACATTTGGCTTTGTATGCATGTGGGGAAAGAGTTAAAGACAGAAGCCAGAGATCCAAAGAACATATTCACATTAAAAACCCCCTCTGAAAATAAGTGAGAGGGAAAACAGAAAGGGTTTTGGAAAGAGTTTAAGAAAGTGAGATTATATGTATCTGATTTCCTATCACACAATGATTTTTTTAACATTAAGTGCTTATCGTGCTCCATGCAAGATTCTTTTTAGGCTCATTTAATTTTCAACATTAACAAAGTGAAACAAAAGTGTGAGAGAGTCTATTTAAGTGCCATTTTATTCAAAAGAAATTCTCCCAAGAGATCCAATGACTGCTTGTTTGGCATTCCAAATGTTCTATTGTTTATTCTAAAAATGTGATATTTTAGACATTCCTCATATTTGCTGTCATAATGTTTCTTATCTTTTCACAAGGTGGTGGAAGTAGAAAAAATTACATCTACACATGAAGGAATAAAATAAATAAATCCTGCTTTATTAAATGTCACATGTTCTTAAAAAGATATTGGGCCTCATGCAAAAAACATTTGTGAGCACAGATTAGTTCTTAAATCTTGTACAATCGTTTGTACAAGAGAAAATGTCACATTGACCATTTTTCTACTGTTTCTAATCTTCTCTCGGGTACGAAAGAATTTTACGAGTGCCTCAGACTTGACTTTGGAGTCTTGCGCAACAAGTACTTGTTTGAATAGGGAGGAACAGGAACTCCCCTTTTCCTTGATGTTGGGGTGGATTCGCTAGAACATGGGAGTTGCTGTAGACTGGTTATTTAATTATACTCGGTTGGTTTTTGAATACATCCATTATGTGCTTCACTGCTAAGCATTGCAGGACAGTCAGGCACTATCAACTTGCTTCATCAATTGCTGCCAACTTTCAATTGGTGCCAGTATTCTTATAGGTATCAGCAGCAGGTGCTTATCGCACTCAATGCAGGGATTCTATTTAGACTCAAAAAGAACTATCCAAACACTATCAGGAGGGATGCTTGGTGTATATTACCTTATTTTATCATCATCAACTGGTCTGTATAAGTTTATAACTTTACTATGCCCCTTTAAAAGCCTGACCCTATTGGACAGAAGATCCATAAATCTAAGCATAGTCTAATGTTGACTTATACTGTAGTTGTTTGTTGGTATTTTCAGAAATCAAGTCCAGCTGCTATGCTGCTAGAGTCACTTTAAGCACCTGGCATGGTAAGTAAATCTTTGTCAGTGAAGTCAGAGCCTCTGCAGAGCTAAGAATGACCTCAGTATTAGTTCAGTGATACTGAGTTGCGTTGCATTTCTGTACATGTTTAGCAGTGATGCATATTTTTTGGTATATGTTATGTCTTTATGTGGCATTGCTAATGCCAAGAAATTGTTGGATATACAAGAAAAAGTGGGCAGCCAGGTTTAGATAAAGATCAAATAACATATGCTGCAGTGTAGGTTATGTAGAAAAGACCGGTGGGAGAAATATTGACTCAAAGCCGCACATCATCAGGGGTATCGGAACACAAGGCAGATACACAGACAGGAGGTGGAGAGGTGCATCACTATGTTCTTTTTTATCAATTGCTGAAAAACATATTTTGTGAGAAATATGATCATCAGAAATCAGCTTAAACATATTCATGACCAATAGTAAATCAAGGATCATATTCTAGGAAGAAGACCTGTGACAAAAACGTAGTGAAAACAGGAAATGAAAAAAAGGAAGTAACCATGGAGTAGGAGAAGGATATTCAGTAATGTGGGAGGTTAAAGGACACTGACTGCAGCAGCTGGATGCTTCATATTACACTGCATTGCTGGCAGGCAAGGATATCATCTATAAACGACCTGAGCTGCCCTTTAAATGAGTGGGAGCTTTGAAGAAAGTTTATAGGGGGGGGTGAAGCCTGCGCGAGATGTTGAAATAAAGGAGGTTAGATAGAGAGTGATGGGACACAAACAAAAGTAACTAGTACAAGCCTGTAAGAGTCTGGGGTTGGCATAGTTATATGTGGTATAGGAAGAGCAGGAGTAAGACCCTGCATTGCAAAAAACATTTCTTAAAATAAGTGCATTTTTTTCTTAAGTTAATCAGGTAAGTGAGATACATTGCCAGTGGAATAAGACAATTTACATTTAAAAAATGAGAAAAGAACATTGGCATTTTCTTTTTTTAAGTGCATAATATCTAAATATTTTATTTTAAGAGTATAAACACTTATTCCAATGGTAGATTGTTTTATTTACCTATTCAAATTAAGGGTGAATGCACTTATTGTAAGAAAGTTTGACTTATTTTTAGATAGTTATTACAGACTAATAGTAGGAAGGAAATAATATTTTCCTTATATTTCAAAGGTCTACTGCTGGTGTGATAACATCTTGACAATTCTTGTTTATCATTTCTCCTGACTTTTACCTGTTCTTCTGTGTTCCTGTGTTTAGTCGTCTATATCTATTTTTTCGTTAGAGAAATCTTCCAACTTTCTTCTAAGCTGCACTTTATCATTTAACGTGAATAGCTCAGTGAATGTGGCTCTTCTTTTAAAAGAACTTGTCCTCATTTTATTTACCTATACTGTCTCATCCTCCCCTGTTCCTCGCCTTCACGCTGTCTGAAGACTGTTTTTTGTTCACACAGTACCTTATGCTGCAGTATCACCATGATGTGCTGCAAGGTCACCATCACCTCAGCAACGGGATAAACCACATTCTTAACAAGGACAGAGAGGTTAATGGTCTCAGGTTCAGCCTCGTGCCACAGCCATATGGTCAAAACTGATGAAAAGAAACTGTTTTTAAATGACCCTTGGCCATCAGTGCATCCTTTGTGTTTACAACATCTAGATTAAATGTTGCATTCGTATTTGGCAATGTTTGTGAAATGCGGTTGTTGATGTTAATTTCAAATGTGATATTTATTTATTTTTTTTTTTGGTGCAAAGGACACAACATAAGCTCAGACCTTTAAGACTATGAAGATAAATCAATAGTTATCTAGTGTCTCCACAGCCATCCAGCAAGGTTAGCATGAGGACCATGTTACACAATTGCCTCAATGGTCCGACATTTTGGTTAAATGCTCTGTCACTGTATAATCCACCTTTAGAAAAGCATTCTGTGTTGTGATTGGTTATTTTCTTTTTATGTAAAATCCTTCTCAACCACAATATGGGAAATGTCAGTTTTATTACCTGAAGAGGAAAGATGTCATATCAATAGTAGTATGTAGTATCAATTCAATTCAAAAATACTGTCTTATTCCCAAAGGGAAATCAATGGGTTTAAATCAAATCAAGTCAATTAAATCCTTAGTTGTGACTCCACAGTCTGCCAACGGTGGAATAAAGTTCCTTCATTGGAGTTAAGTCATCAGTTGCCTCTTAAACAACCTAAGTTCATAGATGGCAGACTAACAATCAGCTGATGTTATATATCAGTTGTTGAAGTGGATGGATGCATCATAAGTATGACCTGATTCTTAGCTTCCACAACTGGATTATGAAAGGTCTCATGATAGCATGAAATCTCTTACTCTAGAGAACCAAATAGAAAGGGTAACCTAAAAAACACATTAACAAAAGTGTAGCACTCAGATTTAGTTATATAGATTATCATTCTGGGAGTCCTTTGAAATAATCTGTTTGGAGAAATGAAGGATATTTAGCAGATTTTTATTTGAGCTTTTTAGGGCACTAGTGGCTCGTTTTTTCTGACAGTAGGCTGACAGGAGGTATGAGAGAGGGGGAGAGACATGCGGGAAAGGACAAGCCGGATTCGAACCCAGGTCTCCTGCATCGAGGACTAAGGCCTCCATACATGGGTCGTGTGCGCTGATCACTGCGTCACCTGCAGGCCCCATGTAGCTGAATATTTTATGATAAAGCAACAACTAGTGCCTGTCAACCAAAGCTTCATTTCAGCCAATCACAGTGACAAATAAAATAGCAGGAGACACCATGAGCAACACCTCAAAACACTGTGCTTTGAAGTTTTCTATTCCTGTTTCCTAATACTTCTTTCCTTTAACTTCTTCTATCACCTTCTCCTCCTTATCATCATAACATTGGTGACAGGCTGCCTTAAATATTCTGTGCCAAGTCTGGAATGGGATGATAGCGCCACCTACTCAGTGTTTGCCAACCTGCAGTTGCCATGCTGCTTATTTCAGTTTTGTCCAGGTTTGGCTGACTTGACCCCTCTAAAAAGTTTGGTATATTTTGCACACTGCATCTTGCACAAACCTTTCCTGCTTCACCCTTTTCCTTCTCCATTTTTCTGGCATCTTTTCAGATTTAACCTGCTTTCCTTCTCCTTACCTACTCCTTAAGTTAAGAGGGACACTTTGCATATATACTATATCATCTGTGGAGTGCTTCTGTGTTTTATGTAGTGGAAAAAAAACAGTAAGACTACAACTACCTGCTGATTCAGCTTAGAACAGACTGTTGGCCAGTCAAGGAATCCTCTCAAACTTCCTTATGGTCACCCTACCCCTGATTATAACAGGAAGATTCTAACCACTTACAACCTTGTCTGACTGCAGATAAATTCAAATATTTACAATGACATAGCTTTACTGTATCTCAACCTACTGTTATTTCAAACCTATGAACTTAAATGTATATTAGAAAACCTTATCAACCAATCTGTGTTTAAAACAATGCATCTTGTGTATAAATAATTTGAAAGTATCTAAAGATACCCATACCCAGACTCTGGTTGATACCCATTTGGTTCTGTTGACTTTTATGAAATTGATAGATTAAAAGACATTTTAAACAACAATAAAACTATGAGTATGCTTTTAATAGTGCATAGCATTTATTGGTACCACTTTTTCATGCTGAAGACAGAATAGGTCATAAAAAATAACTCTAAATTATCAGCTGTCAAAGTAAAAAAAACGGAGACTGTTCTGCTCAGTGCCCCCCTGTTTTGCATTAAAGAGAAAATAATCACCAAAACTTCAAATGTTATGACCTAGACCATCTAAAAAACATTTTCCCTATCTCTGAACCACAAGGGTTTTTTTGAGAAACAAATAGGACAAAATGAGAAAACAAATTAGGTGCTCTTATTACTTACTTAAAAAGTACCAACAAGTTTCTTAGAACAATTAAAACACTATTAAAGATATTGATTGTTTTAAACACTGGACAAGCTATCAATTATATCACAAATTCACCAAAAATGTAATGTTTGCATTTTTTATAACTAATCCGAATCATATTGATTGCATGGAACTTCTTATGTATTCAAATCAGTCCAATACATACCATATAGATTCATTTTAATTTTCTATACATTGTACTTTGATTCGAATGGCCTGATCTTTAAAGATTCCAAATAATGGTAGTTATTTAATCATTGTGGATTGCTGTTCTGTGATTAAATTAGGGTTACCAACCGTTTTGTCCAGGTATGTATTTATCTCAGAAAGCCCAGCTTATTAATGTGTTACCTTTGGAGCAATCCTTGCTCATAAGTACATACAGATACTGTTTTCAGTTAATTTAGGTTGGCCAGTCATTATTCTTTTTACCTGAGAAATATGGAATTAAAATTGACCTTGCTCAGCCGATAAGTATCTTTTTAACTATGTTCAGCTAAAGTTAAATAACAGCTCTTTTGATGTTTTTAAAATTGGTAACATTCAGTTTAAAATGTATTGCAACCTTGCTTAGACAAAAACTAAATCATATGTTCTATGTCTTTTTAACTACATTTTCTAAAGGGTCATGCCTCTAAAAAATACAGTCACAAAAAATAATCTGGAAAGATTTATAAGTAACATAACAGAGCATGGAGAGCTGAAGAAATTTTTATGAGAACTTTCACTTTTGATTTTGGCTGTATTTACATAAAGTTTGAACAAAGCCTCTATTTGAATTTATCTTGTTTTATTATGTCAATCAATTTAGTGCCCATATTTCTACAAACCTGACAAACTAACAGGATTATTTTACAGGTAAACAAGATTTTAATCTGAATATAGTGCGAAACATAGAGAGAGAGTGAAGGTTTGAAATGAGGTCCTTACACATGAAGGTTTTTGTTTTCTAGCAATACCGATTTTTCTTGAGGTTTCTATGGTTTTGGTGCTTCTTCTATATGAAGTATTAATTTAAGTCAAAAACACATAAAATATAGAAGAAAACACCCATGGGGAGGCAGATCTGCCTCTAAACATACCTATAGACATTAACTGAAGGTCAGCCAAGTCTCTTCCGGCCACAACCATGTGAGCAGTAGAGTATGTGCCCAAGAGCACAGTCATTTCCTATGTGCTCTTTAAATGTACAATATGTCACTCTCACACATAAACAAACTCAATCTATGCTTCCCTCCTTCAGCGAAGGAGGGGAGGATAGACGACAAGTGCAGCCAAGTGGCACATGTGCAATCTGTTGTCTGCACTGTAATATCAGTACAACCATTTAAAGAGCCTCATGTGTACACTGAAACAGAAAAGGAGGAGTTTAGGTAAAAGGTGGACAGGAGAAGCAAGACCACACGGATATTCTGTTGGTGTGTGCTACACTGAGAGTAGTGAAACAAATAGTGGGTAAATATATACATATTGTTGTGCAGGTGCATTTTTCTGTCTTCACTGCACTATTGCTACCTGGCTTGTTGAGGTCCCACCATGGCCTAATGCGGCGCCAGTGAAGGATGTCACTGAGTTCATGGACATAAACCAAGCCACTGCCAGACTAGTCTGCTCCTCTCAGGAATAGCAATGGAGGATGTGTGTGCATGAGTTTGTTTGTGTGTTTTAAAGAGTGTGGGTGGGAAGATTAAAAAAAGATTAGAAAACAGCAAAAAAAGAGAGAAAGATTCAAAGACCAAAAGACAGATCGATGGATTGACAGGTAGGCTTTAGAGAAGACAGTGAGTGATAGATGTAGAGGGAATTTAGGAACACTGCAGATAAAAAGGACAGAAAATGCAACTACTTTGGAAAAAAAGTCCCAGTACTTTGATTTCACCACATCGGTATGTGGCATTTTAAGCATAGCGGCAATTATTACTCATGAAAATTTGGCAAATAGCTACACACACACTCTTGTGCACACAGGCATGCAGAAAGCCCTTTTAAGGTTAAATTTGTCACTCCTCTGACATTAAAGCACATATCAACATGGGCAGGCATGCAGCCATGAATAAGGAATTATGTGAACAATGAGAAGAGAGACAGTGACAGGCAGATGGACAGACAGGTAGACTGGTGTGTAGAAACAATTGACATGGCCTGTGAGAAACAGACACCAGTGGTAAATAATGACATAGGAGCAGAGACAGACAGAGAAAAACAGGTTTCATAAAGAAAGCATACATAAAGAAAGAAATATTTTAAAAGAGGTTGGAGAGATGGACAATCTCTGACAGAGGATGGATCACTAATATTGAGGTGTTTGTGGATTAGATGCTAAATGGCTGAAATAGCTTTCAGCTGTTATCCTCAATAATTTAAAATATAAAAAAAAAATTCATGGAGGGAATTGTTCACATTCCTTCGTCTGGATTTTTTTTATCCAATCAGGAAATACCAAAGAAGTAGATGTTCTCTGAAGGAAAACATCTCCAGCTTTCCACATCTCTCTTTCTGACACACAAAGACATTAACCCCCAACCCACCTCACCTCCAAACACACACGTAGGTGTGTGTCGAGCTAACCTTATGGGGACTTTCCATTGACTTCCATTCATTTAGCATTCATTTGTATGTCCCTACTCTAACCGTTATCAGTCCATAACTTACCCTAACCTAAACTCAATTCACACCTTAGTACTAAATCTAACCCCCAACCCAAGAAGAGACTTTTCTTATGAAGACCAGTGATTGGTCCTCACAAGTACCTGTAAGTCCCCTGGGAAATAACATATTCCCCACTAGGTTTAACTGTCTCAACACACACAGACACCCCCAATATAAAGAGAGTTTCTTACACAGAATTTCCTTACCATCATCAGAACAGAGCACAACAGAGAGATAATCTGTATCCTTCAGTCTTCTATGACCAGTGATTCAATTTGACACCGTAATCTGTTGAAATCACAGAGGTCCCTCCATGGAGCTAACTGTATTTACTACAGATTACACCTTCCTCCAGAGTGTGCTAGTCCAGTGACATCTTTATAGACTTTGTAAACAGCAATTATACACCACTCACTAACTCTTAGTGATTTTGACATTTACAGAAATGCCTTATAGTACTCTGTAAACCCAATCCAATGGCTGTCAGTCTGTTGCTCTTAAGCTCTTCAAAGTTAAGAACATTTTAATTATGCTAACATAATTGATGTTAGAAGCAACAATGTGTGGAATAATTCAACAAAAAAGGAAACTGTGTCATGCTAACATATATCTGTTATTTTAACGTCACAAGAGGAAACAAGAAATCAGCAGAATTTAGAGAAGCTAAATGAAGAACATCAAAGTGGATGTTTCAAACTTCACACCTTTAAAATTGTGTCTTTTATGTTGGATCAGCATTTAACATAAATCTTTGTCAATGCTAGCTGAACTAAAGATTATATTTAGTGATATAAGCTTTTTGAAGCATTTCAAGATATCAAGTTCCTAACCATTCCTAAAATCATAATTTACACAGACTGTTCTTTTTAAATATAGTACAATGTCATCAACTCTCATGAAATATGTAAATAATACCTGTATATACCATAATGGACATAAATACCTTGGTTTTGATCATATATTTTCCTGTATTTCATCAAATTTACCACAGCATTTGAATCCATCATACAGTCGTCCAACAACCAAGTTGTGATGTTAGATTCAGTGTCTCTTTGCTTTTGTGATTCTATACTCTAATGACCTTGTGCATTTGTTTACCCTAAACTGCAGAGAAGAGTTTTCCTCTTTTTTTTGCTAGACAAGGAGACAGAAAGAGTGAGATTCTGAAAGAACCATAATAAATCCCTAAGACAAAGAATCAGACAGAGAGCTGCAGAGAAAGAATGAGACAAAGGCAAGAATTTGTCAGAATGCAAAACTGTGAAAGAGAAAACAAATGCAAAGATTAGTTCTTGAGAGGGATGTTTACACTCAAAACAATAGACATGACAGATAAGAAAAACGGAGCATAACTGCTCAGTGTAAGTAACAACATCTAGTCACACAAATGCAAGAAAATCATCTGGCTAAAATAATGACATACATATTGTTGGATGGACCACCCACCTGGCATTAGTGACTTTTAAATATGTCTACTTTTAAAAAGTGCAGGTTAAGTTGTCAGAGTCAGTCCATTTTTTATAACATTGGACCTACAGGTTTTAAGTTATTTACTTAAGATATTTAATAGTGTTATTTAAGCAATTTACTTTTCAAACTCTTAGCAACCAGCAAACAGTAACATATTAAACAAATTAGATGAACCAAGCCCTTGTGACAGATTTTCTTAAATCAGGAAATTTCTTGTTTTCTAATGCAAAAGGTTTAAAGATGGTAAAAGTGAAAGAAATTATAAATGATAATTAAGAACATTTAAAGGATTAAATAAAAGATGTTCTGAGATGCAGTATTTTTTTTTCTTCTCCTGCATACAGCATATGGCTAATTTAACCAATCAAACATAAAAAGAGCTGAAATAAAATATGGGTTTTGAATAGGTTTGGTTTAACCCAAACACATTCATTAACACCCCTGTGTAGTAATCCTTTTTGCTTAAGTAAACCATTTCATGGTTTTTTTTTCTTCTCTTTGGAAAGGTAATATGAATGTTTCTGATGTGTTTAGGCATAGTCCTGAATTTAATCAGCTAAAGAATTGTTGAGAAAAATTGCCTTCCAAGCTCAAATAATCCTCAGCATAGATAAATTATCAAAGACACAACCTATTGTTTGAATGGAAAAACAGTGAATTGAAATATGCCAGGGACAGGTCTAATCATACTATCAATATTATTTTTTAATAAATTCTCCATATATTAGGGTTTATTGAGAAGATGAAACAAAATAAAAAAATTTTGCAGAGGCACTAATGTGTGTTGCTGTGCTATTAAAGTATGATTTTGCTTTCTGTAGGGCAAAGTCTTACTCGGCTATGTTTGTCAGCTCAGCTCTATGCAACATTAAAACTGTCCCGAGTCAAACTAAAACTGGTAGCTGCAACCTAGTGAAAATACACATACTAACAAACATTTACCTTATTCAGGCACATCACTCAGCATTTAGCTATTGAGTTAAGAATATGACGGGACAGAATCTAAGCAGAGATTGTGAACGTAATGTGGTTTAACAGCTTTGTTTCTAACAAAGCACAACCCCACACATAAACAGAGTAAACAGCAAAGACTTACTGTATCTCTGCAAGGGCTCATCTGACTGCTGCTGAGGGGAGAATGGAAAACGAAAACCTCATGCTTGCTTCACGGCAGTCCTCTTTTTTACTCCCTCTGTCACTGCCCCCTTTTCCCCTGCACTCCTTTAGCTTACACCCTCCCTTTGCTCTTTTCCTTCCTCCTCCTCTTTCTCCTCCTTCTTTCTGCTTTCACTCCTTCTCACTCCCCTCCCTATGTTGGCAGAGCCTAACTGTATTCAGCAACACCAGTCTCCATATAAGGCAGCCCAGCTAAACATGTCACACATAATTTATCCACAGCAGGCAGCAAGATCACCTTTCACCGCACACACATGGATTGCATGAAAAATGACAAAGAAGGGAAGGGTTTGAGAGGAATAGGGTAAGGTACTGTAGACTTAATTAAGCCACGTTCCCCCAAATAACACACCATGTGTGTGTGCTTCTGTTGGATATGTTTTTGTTAACAAATTGAATCATGTCATAAAAATGCTGCTGTACCCGATAATGTGAGTTACCTACTCTGTTTCCTGCCTCCCTTCCATCTGTGGATCTTTACATATGCCATTTGTGAGAGCAGTCCACCTGCACGCCCACTTCTCCAACCGTCACCCTATCTGTGATCCTGCGTTTAAAATCTGACTGACGGAGCCAGGAAAAAAACTGTTAGTAATATGTTCAGGAAATGGAAAAAGAGGAGAAAATCTTCATTTTTCTAACCGAAGCAAGGAGGTGGAGCAAGTGAAAGTATAAGAAAAGATGAGATAAAAATAAAAGTGTCAACAAACAAGATGCCTTCAGAGTCCTTCCTGGTTTTGCCTGTGAGCATCACAACTATCTGATGATGTCTCAGTTTTTGCACAATCAACTGCTTTAAAAATACATGCCTGCTGACCTTTCTTCTTGTACTTTCTTTCTAACCCACTAGCAGAGAAACAATGAGTACCATACAGAAGGCAGTTGCGAGGCTGAAAAAGCAGACAGTTGGAGAAAAGTAATGATAGTAGCTCTTGAATAGTGGTTCTGGCTAGTATTTTCCTCCCTCCTCCACAGCTTTGGTCCACTCACAGGACAGCAAGAGTCACAGCTCTGTTGCCATGGCATCTAACTCCATCAAACACTACATCAGGTGCGCGTGTATGTGTGTAAGCATTTATGACTGTGCTGTGTTTTGCTCATTGAGATGTGTGTACGCGCTGTACACTGAGGGGGTGTTGCCAAGTGAGTCAGAGCCACATCATCGGTTGCAATATTTCAGGTTTGTTTGGGATTTATCACTGCATTGGCTTTTGTGAGCATGAAACCCTATGTGAGAGGGCAGGAGTAAGGAGATGATTGAACAGCAGCCTGCAGCTTGCCCTCAAAAGCACCTATGATGAATCTCAACGTGTTAATGTTTAGCTCCAGCTACTATAAATATTTATTAGTTCGCTCATAGAGCTAGAGCAATACACTGTGGGGCCTGCCTATGTGGAACTTTTTTTTTATTTCAACCTGGCATTGTCTTGTATCCTAAAAAGGTCCTGGATTTGCCTTAAAATATTATGCTAACATTTTAACAGAAAGCAGTGCAGGTTGCACGTTAATGATTTAGAAACCAGCCAAATTTGACACTATATATATATTAAACATATGTCGAAATATTTTATCAGTTTAAAAACTTGTAGTTTTTCACCTTAAAATATAGATATATTAGCAAGTCATGCACATTACAAAGGGAGCATTACAATAACAATACATCATAAAAAAACAGATCCAATCGAGGTAATAAAATCTTTAACCATGGTTCAACAAATTCAAAACTAGCTAAAGATATGATTGCTGACAGGTACAAACATATTGACTATGTTACAAACACCAAATTCGATTTAAAAAAAAGGTTCATTCACACTCCAAAACACACAAACCAAGTTCAACACAAAACTCTGCAAAAGAAAAGTGCTGCCCATACAGAAAAAAAGAGGATAAAAAAGAGAAATGTTGCAAGTACCAAAAACAGAACGGGATCGCTTGAGGCCACTTAGGGGAGTCAAGTCCGGTGTCACCAGGACTTAAAGACAAACATCTCAATATTACCAGAATAAAAGTTACTGATGTTGAATAATGTTGCAAAGGACTACGTCCACATAATTGAAATAACATTAACAAAAAATAACTTTTATTTTTTCCTTCAACTGTCCTTCAACTAGGTATCACATTTACAGTAGGATATCCTGATCCGATATTGATATCAGAAACGGGTCTAATATCACCCAAAAAATGAATACCGGAAAATATCAACCAATTTCTAAAATCTCTCATATTTCTCTGACAGAAATATTCTGCTTTGGTTTAAAGTACTGTATATATAAACCTTAGAAATAAATCGGTCAATTGTTCTCATACCTATTGTTTTTAACCATGGTTTATGTTTGAGTCATATTAGTTGATCTAGTCTTTTAGAATATTCAATGCTACAAAATAAGTAATAAAAGTATGTTTGATTTGTGCTGGTAATGTATTGGGTCAATCTTCCATCCATCCATCTTCTCCCACTTCATCCGTCAGGGTCACAGTTGGGCCGGTGCTTATCTTCGGCATAAGGTGGGGTACACCCAGGACAGATCGCCAGTCTGTCGCATGGCAACACATAGACATACAAGGACAAACAACCATGCACACACACTCGCACCTAGGCACAATTGAGAGATGCCAATTTACCTAAAAGTCACGTTTTTGGACTGTGGGAGGAAGCCAGAGTACCCAGAGAGAATCCACACATGCACAGGGAGAACATGCAATCTCCATGCAGAAAGACCCCAGTCCAGGACCGAACATAGAACCTTCTTGCTGCAAGGCAACAGTGCTAACCACTGTGCCAACATACAACCCTGTGTATCGGGTCGATCTTCAAAACTGCAATATTGTTATCGTATATGAAATTGTATATGAAATGAAAAAGTGTCATCAGGAAACTGACATTTTTTTTTAACTCACTCTTGTTAAGTATTACCAAAAATATACTGTATATGTGATTTAATGTCCCCTTCCTCCTGACTTTACTGACACCACACTGAAACTTTCTTCTATGATGACTACCAGCCCACATTATGTAGCCTGAATAAAAACAGCAGGGTTCCCAATGTAATGGCCCATTACGCTGACAGTTTTCAAAATGAAACTGACAGTAGGCCATTACGCTGAAATTCACTGAGTGTAACGGCTGCAGAAACAGTGTTTTTAACCACATTTACCTCCTTATTTGCACATATATGTGAGAAACCCTTCTGTTTTAGACCCTCTAGTACGCTTTATGAAAATATGCTAATTTTACATTTACAGTTGTGTGCGCTTATTTAGTTTTCTTGTTTCTCAATCAATCCTTTTCTCTAACATTATCCAAGGAAGGGTGCCCCTCCCTTCAATTGAGACCACCCACCTGCAGTCCCAGCTTCATAATTTGTAACAGTCTCAGACTCAGTTACCTGTAATCACACGATGCAGGTTTAAACATGTACGACTGCCAGCAAACAGAGAGTGTAACCTTTGATGGCAGGAATGGAGTGGCCATAGGGGTGTTGGGAAGGATTCCCAAACTTAGAGTATTAAATCTTAAAAATGTGAAAAGAAATTTTGTTTTGTTTTTACAAACACAAACACTTATTTTTGTTTGGTGGTGGGAGATGGGCTTTACTGTAAGACATTGTTCAAAGCAAGTTCTTTTTAGAGACCTAGGTAATCTGGAACCAAACTCAATCTTTTTGGTCTCTATGCAACACAGCATAAGGTATCAAGACTGTAAGGATTAGTCCTTCCATTAAACATTTCAGACTTTTTTTTCAAGTTTACAGACATATGGAACTGTTTCTGTTTCATTAGCAATTTTACCAAACATCCTTTATAGTCACAGATTGCTTACAGGAAAAAGAAAAACTGAACTTACTGAGAGAATAATTATCAAAAGCATAATAATACAGGATAATATAAAATGTTGAACTGCTGTGATTCGTACAGGATACGATTTTGGCAGCATTTAGTGTAGATGAAGATAACGAGTCCTCATTCTGCATGGGACATTATTAGATTACCATAACATGATAATCTTAATAAAATGAATGTTTCATTATCATCAAACAAGTGGAATACAAAAGTAGATAATTTGTTTAAGAAATATATGATACTGTTACCAAGCCAATGTCTAAGCTTAATTTCTGACTTGTTTCACAAACAAACATGTTTTAAAGTAAATCTAGTCAGTGTTGAGTAATCCAGCCCAATTTTTATTCAATTTTTTTATTACTAATTCTAAAGTGCTATTTAAATCCTGATTTTGAGATTTAACAAATAGAATTACCATTTAATCAAACTTAAGCTATGTTTAGCGTAGCATTATCCTGTTTAGCTTTTGCCAATAAATGTAGTTCAGATTTTTAACAGTTAAAATCTATAAAGTGTTCTTTAAGCGGTTTGCTGGTAGACAGCAATGCAATGTCCCAGTATTTAAAACTTTTCTTTAGATCTTTTGCCAGTGGCTTTTATTTTGAAAGGGGTCATGACAAGAAATGATGGAAAAATGGGATAAGGTGAACATCATGTAGGTCAACAGATTAGTTCCTGGGAGAGCTCTGTGGAGGACCGAAAGCCTCTGTTCTTGGGTTCAGCCATTGGCCTAATTGGCATTCAAAATTGTTTTTAACTTGTGTTTACTATTTCTTAAACACCCTAAAAACACCAAAAATGTTGCAAGCTAGGTTAATATAAGCTTTTAAGTTACTTAGTCTTATATGGTACTTAGTAACCGAATGCTATTTGCAAGCTCAATCAAACGCCTTCTTTGGTCAACTTAATACCGACTTCCCTCCTTGTTTCAAAATACAAGCGTTAAGCTAAATAAACCAAAGTGTCAAACTTGAAGCACACAACTTTATATCCGGAGTCTAAGATAACAGCTTTCACTTAATTTGTTAGCTTAAATTAAACAGGAACTAGAAAGCTTGTTAAAATGCATTTCATTCTTATAACAAATATTGGTATATATCATTATAAATTGTTAATACACCCTCACTAGTTAATATTTTCCAACCACATAGCAATACAGAAACCAGGTTGTTTTACTGTATGCAAATGGATTAACTATAACATTTGTTCTTTGATGGTAAGGTCTGGATAACTTTAAATGCTTAAACTGATAATAAGAATAACAATAAATCCATTAAATTATAACAGGGAAAGAAATCAATGGCCAACCAAGATGAACTGTTTAAACTGCTTTGGTTATGGTCAGAAGATAATCTTCCATTGTTCCATTCCTTTATAGCAATGTAGATAGATACAACAATCTTCTTATGCCATGATAGTATTGTTTAAAATAATGAAGACGATTAGTAGTCATGTCACTTTTATGAGGTATTATTTATGTTTTAAAATGTTAAATAAAGTTAAACTCCCTATGACAGCCTTTTAACTTTAAAGTAAGTGATGCACTAATAAGGTATAGAGGAACAGTAAAAGGTTTTGAACTTGCATATAATTGCTGCAATTGTAGATAATTTAATTCAAACTAAGGTTCCTGCTTAATACTCTGCTGATGTATGTGTACCACAAAAAAAGAAACCAATTACCTTTTCTCTTTTACGTGAGTTGGTGTTCCTTATTCTGTTCATATTAAAACAGAGATAAAGGCTCTTGAACAGATGTGCTCAGTGTTGCACACCATTAAAGACATGCATGAGGAAAAAGTGTAGAAAAAGAACAAAGGCAGGGCTAGTTAGACAAAGAGATCTGGTTCCATATATCATCCATGATTCATTCTGCTAATCAAGGCCAGAGCTTCTCTAAAAAACAAAAGAAATTCCTCAAGGAGAATTTTATAAATCTCATGGAATATTCCAGCAAGGATTATTGGTGTGATCCTGACAGGTTTTCAACATTCACAACAGGCCAATGCTCTGTTCCTAAGTTTTTTAAAATATACATATGATCGTGTAGACTGCCCGTGTCTGTAATGTGAATCCCAGCAACTCTCCATGCAGAAATCCAGCATAATAAGCAGCTTGAATGTGTAATTGTGGGGGGAAATTATGGCTTTCAGTCATAAACCCCAATTTAAACATCATCAGTAAAATGACTAATATCTTTACTTTTCAGAAAGATACATAGTTTAGTATTAATTTTCAGCAAGTAAATTAATAAGCTTTTTCTTACAGTCTGCTAATCAAAAATATACATTTTCAGCCTTCAACTTTTTTTGTTCCCTAGAAAGATTTTAGTTCTGTGGATAAATGTGTAAAATAAATTATTATTCAATGCACCACACATCTCAGTAAGCCTTTTTTGTTCTTGTTGTTTTTTTAACTACAACCTTTAAATTAAAAATGAAGAAATATTGGTTATCTGCAACAGCTACCTTACTGTCTAAATTACATTCATCCATTTTACCGAGTGATGCACTGGTAATCAGTCCAAGGAAAACATGCCTGTCAGCCATTGATCATTTGAGAAGGTCGATGGATGGATGGATGGATGGATGGATGGATGGATGGATGGATGGATGGATGGATGGATGGATGGATGGATGGATAGATAATCTTATAAATGGTAGAAGCCAGTAGCTGGTTACAAATATATTTTCTCTAAATCTTATCTAGAATCAGACCAAAAATCAGGGAGTTTGAAGCAGCTTAATCTGTCCCAAACAGTACTGTTTATTTTGCAAAAATGTTCACTGATGTAAAAAGGAGAGGATTTGTAGAAAAGAAATACGGTTATCTAACGGCAGCAAGTATTTTAGGACATGCTAATTTAAATCTGTATACATATAAACTCATAACTCAGATGTAATTAATAATTGGAAAAATAGAATAATAGAAGCAAAGTCTCTGCTGTCAATATTAATACTAGCTCTGTCAAATCCATAAAAGAAAATACATTATGAGTAACACATTTTTTTTATTAAGTATTCTTACTGTAATGAGCTTGATTGCTCATCGCGGATTATTAGCTGAAATGTCTATTAGCCATTCTTTAAAATAGTGTGCATATTCTTTGTTTTTTGCTGATTATTATACATTTAAATAGCTATAAAAACCTTTTAAGTGCTTAACTCTACCAGAAATGACAGTCAAAGAAACAATTATTTGACTGAAAAAACAGAACAGTGACTTTTATTAGGTTTGACCAGGGCCTAGGTTCATTTTGCTTCATACATATCTTTATGATAGGTGTTCAAAGGTTTAAATAACAGAGCATATATTAAGATGACTTTGCATCCACATACATGGAAATATATTTTTCTGAGCAACTATGTATATACCTTAAATCCTATTGCCACATGAGCATCTGGTGGATAATTTGTTGATTGAAAACAGACAGAAAAAAACCTACGAGACGACATGAAATAAAAATGAGGAGCTTTCTCTGTTTTTAGTGACAGGTTGATTTCATCTGGGAAACAGCATAAAAAAGCTATGGTTCGTCAGTGCTAACTGGTGAGGAGAGGATAATTTAAAAGACATCTTTTGTCTGATCTGCTTTTATTTGGTTTCTCCCAGACACAAAAAGCTGTTTGCACTGTCTGTTAAAGTGTTTAGTGTAAACAGATTCCCCTATCAACATGAATTAGTCTGCTAATACATCCAAGATGCAAAGAAAGAACTGTCTCAAATCTTCCCTGTGATATTTTGTGAATATATGAAAACATAGCAAGCACACTAAATGCAATTCTATTTAAAAGCTGGATAATCTTAGAACACTGGAGGTCTATTCATTTTAGCACAATAGATGAAATACATCTGTTATTAGCTAATTTTACCTTTATTTTACATCAGTCCTGTTTTTAAATTTCTGTTGAGTCTTCTTATTACAATGTGACACAAGCACAATTTTATGACTCCTACCCAGAGGGGGGTAGCCAGAAATTTCTCATTCCGATCCTCAAGTAATAAAAGTCAAATGTCCCTGCCCTAAGCTGCTGCAATTGCACTTTCCAGCCGTCTGTGTCTCTGGTGCAATTGATATGGTCACGAGCCTCAGTGGCAGTTAAAACCACAAAATGACCCATAAAAGAGACGGCGCGCTTTTACAGATTAGCTCACACTGCCGTCATATGGATGCTTCCTAAAAAAAGAAAAACAAGTCTATTTTTGCTTATGATTTAATGTAATAGAACCAGCTTCTGCTTGTGTAACATAATCCAAACAACCTTCTTTAAAATTTATCATATTAAACTAAAACGTACAGCCATACCTAATCCTTTCTCATTTAACCACTTATTTTCACTATAAACTATACAAACATTGTTACCTTCTTCACACACTTTACCATTTTCCTAAGTTATTTTGTGTGCTAAACCAGTCTACTCATTAACACATGCAAAACCTTCACAGCACATTTAAATAAGACTACAGTTCAACCACATATGAAGGAAAATATTACATAAAAACAATAGTAAAAGCAAGTAATAAAACCAGCTTCTACTTGTGTAACATAATACAAACAACCTGCAATGGAGGGGGGAAAAAACTCTAAAATGTTAAGTTCTTGCCAAATATTTTGATTGTCCCTTCTGTCTGAGATCATTGCTTTTCAGTGAGACAGAAAGAAAGCTGTCTCAAGCAACAGGCGAGGAAGTTGTTAGAATCATAACATGTCAATCATTAATAACACTCTGACACTGGTGGAGAGCTTTACAGAGCCCCTCTCCGCTCTCTCACTGGGTGAGAAGAGAGACAAAAAAGATTATTATGTATAACCGCCAGCCGTCTGCACAGTCGGTGCAGTGTCTCCTTACCTGGTTGCCTCTCTCTGTGTGCTTCTTCTGCGCTCGCTCTGGCCATATGGGTGTGTGCACGCTTTCACACCAGCACACAACCCCTCAAACAGGAACTGATGAATCTGCACGACTTTAGCCCTGCAGCATGCAGTGCATTATGGGTTTCGCTGTCTCTCGGTCTCTCCTCTCCTCTACCCCCTCTCTCTCTGTCACTGTTGGGAGTGTTAGGGGGGATGTCCTCACCTCCTGTTTGGAGAGAGGAGGGCAAAGTCATACATACATATCCACACAGATACACACACACGATGCAGAAGAAGAGTCGTGATGACGACTGCCGCGGCTTTGGTCACCATGGCAACAGCCTCCCTCCCCCTATATCCTCTGCTCCTCTGATGTATCTGAGCCTCTCTCAGAGTTTATTCTGTTAAAATAAAGAAACAGATCAAACTAGAAAGACTAGAAACTAGAAAGCCTACTTCTTATGTCTCTTCTTTTTTTCACTCTATGTTTAGTGCTAACAAGAGGCACATAAATAACAGAAAGGCTATTTACACAATGATAACAACTGTTGCTTCTGTCTTCTTAGATAAAGGGAGGGGATTATGGAGTAAGAGGGGATAGAGATAGCTACAATCACTGGGTGTTTGTGTGCTCTTGTGTTCTGCTCGTTTGTGCAATTAATACAGGAAGTAGAGTACAGTTCCTTTCAGTGGTTTCTTTCGCCTTCTTCACTGCTTCTTCCAGTTTTGTGAGCCTGGAGACCTTTGATAACACCTTTAGGTAAGTACTTACATTACAAAACAAGAAAACTAACAAGAATTATCAAAGAACTTTCCAACCATCAGTGGAGGTCCTGAGAGCAAAAGTAAGAGATGATGGATACAAACAACTGATATACTTGTACTCTATAGAGTCACTAGGGTCAAGAAAAAGGAGACCCATAAGTGAATGCATATTCCTTTTGGCACAAGAAGTGGGTGGTAGGGTTAAAAAAGACAGGTACAAGTGAAAGAATTACCCGAAAGGAAATAACTGTGACTAAGAAATGAAGTTAAGATATCCTCTATTGTGTCTCCCTTGGTGACTGAGTGGGTGGAAAGCCGCAGCTGTCCTTCAGGCCCTGCAAATCAGTAACTCACAGCTAAACCCTGCAGAACAACTTTAAACCTTCAACTCTCAGTCTTCTAGCCATTATGGCTTGGTTTTATGACAACTGTAAGCCGTTTCCCTTCCAGTTCCTTCCAGCAGTCTCCCACTTTTCTCCATGTAAAGGTTATGATCCGACCACGCAACAGTCTCGGCTGGTGCTGTTGTTTATTACTGTCAAGTTATATTTGTGTTTATGAAATTCTAATACTCAGTTGAGATAAAATAGGCAAAAATTGAATTTGCATGGTGTTATCTGTCTCCTTAGTTGTTATGGAAACTGATTGCAAGTTGGATTCACTTGAATTTCCTAAATGTTTAAGAGGAAATTTCAGTTGGTAAATAAGATAAATTGTTTCGCATGGAGCGTTAATAAAATTAAATTTTAAATTTCCAAATTATTTGCACTTGAGTACACCTATCTTGTAAGAAAAATGGAAAAATACTATGATGTGTTCCCTGGCATTTTTACATTCTGAATCTGTAAAAGTTGGATTTTATATATGTAGTAGATGAGGAGGCTTAAGCTATGCATGACATGTGTTCATGAGGCCTTTCTGTAAAGAATTGCTTATTTGAAGTAGTTTATCAAGCTTTTATTGTGTTCTTTTGGATGCATAAAACCACAAGAGAGACATAACGAACAAACAAGGATATGGCTGGACTGGGAGCTCAGTCCTAAGGAACTTTAATGTGTGGTGGAGAGATGCTTAAGGCAACACAGAGTACTGTAGGGAGCAGCCTTCCCTCCATCTCAGACCTCTACAAAATGCAGGAGAACGTTATCAGTGGTTCCACTTATCCGCTATACAATATTCCAGCCACTTCTTTCAGGAAAGTGGCTAAGGAGCATCCAGGGCAGGATCACCAAACTCAGAAACAGTTTCTACTCTGCAGCTGAACTACAGTCAAACCTAATTCAGCTTCACCTATTTCTCACCTATTTCTCTTTAGTTTCTTTTATGTATAAAATAATACTTTTTTGTAAATACAGATAGTAAATTGAATCTTTTGTGGCGAAAAAGTTTGTGATATGTCCTCTTGACAAATAAAAACAAATAAAAGAAAAACTAATAATGTATTAACCAAAAATATTTCATTGTATCATGATGTAGCAACCCAGGGAAACAAAGATGGAGCTTTTTAATACAAATTTAGGATTACCTTTTTATTATCTGAAAGAAACAAGCTTGAAACAGATCAGTAAAGCAGACTGTTCCGTTCTATTTTTGATTTTTGGAGGAAGCAGCAAGGAGTCCCGACGTTCCTGCAATGAATGCAATAAAATCTTGAATTTGAGGGACTCAAAATTGAAAGCTAGTATGATTAGTCTCCTCCTTGGGACTACTGTCATTACAAGTTATCCACAAGCTCTATGGGCCACATCTACTAATTAGAGACATTAACATTAACTACCTGCACACATACACAAAAACTCAATGTTCACTGGAACAATTTGTTAATGACACTTCAGTGGCCCTTGAGCACAGTGACCATTGATTAGGCTTATGAGTAATAATGGTGGCAGAAGTGCTTCTGTTAATACTGCTGCCATTTTACTTCTTTTTTTACATGGATTTAGATTTCCATTACTAACATTTACAACAGGCATCATGTGTCTTTCTGACATGCATAGCGGTAGTTCTCCTAGACTTATCACAGCAGATGTTTTAATTTGTAAGACAGCAGTAACTAAACTTACATCAGTGCTATCATTTATTTTTATGCATATATCCTTCAGCAAAGCATTTGTTTAGATATAGTGAATTATGATTTTAGAGAAAATACATTAAAGATTCAAGGTTTGTAATATATTTCCCACTATTTATTTATACTTATCCAACAGTCAGGCACATTGGAATTCTTGTGAAAAAACTCTCTGTCACAGCTTTAAGAATAAGATATTAAAGATAAAAATAGACTCTATAAGAGAAAAAAATGATTAAATGAAAAAATATAAGAATAACATTTATAGTGAATATTTGTCAAATTGTTTAGCAATGACTGATTATGAAGCATTTTCTTGTACCTAATTTTATTTCTCATTCTTAATGCATAATCCAGCAGTTTTTATTAACTGATTAATAACTTTTTTTTGTACAGTCATTAGTTTCTTTAAGTAATAAAGGTCAGAAGAGTTGGTTGCTTAAAAAGGACTCCAGAACTTTGAAAGCCCGACATGTACTTAAATAGGGTGCCATGCAATCCCAAACAAAAGTACTACCACATCCACTTTGTAAAGGATGTTTACAAAAACATATCTGTTCCAAGTTGTTCCCAACTTTCTAAAAAAATAACCCATGAAAATACAATATTTTTCTATATTACTTTGCCTGTTGTTTTAAGAGAACTAAGACAAAGCGCTTCTCCAACCACTGTATGACCTACGTGTTAAAAGGTTTTTCTCACCCTCCCCTTTAGTCTGCTTGCTGGGTGACTTTGAGGGAAGCTCTCTGGAAAAAAAATCAGTTTGCATGGCTTTCACTGC
>JAUZNJ010068497.1:0-15998 GCA_034780135.1 Jordanella pulchra
TAGCAGTCCAGCCAACATTTCTCTCCAGGATGGAGCCACAGCAAACAGGAACAGACCAGACAAAGCTACTATGATGACAAATAAAAACAGAGAGCATAAATGTAGAGGTTGAAGTTAAAAAATACTGCAGAATGGGAGAATAGGGATTGATGACCAAACCTACACATCACAGTGAATACTAACCTTGACTCATGAGTCAGTTTAAGGGAAAGATGGATGGAACCAAATACTGGAACAGGAAGGTGTTGAAGAAAACCTGCTGGAGGCTGCAGAGGGTTTCGGGTCACATATTTTCTTTAAGTGAGTGGCTTTGGCAGTGGCATAGCTGGTGCCAGGTTTTGGGTAAGGGGGGTGCCATCTCAAGGAGGGTCCGCAGACTATAAGAATGACTTTGTTTCTTAAACAATCACTTGTAATAAAATATTCTAAGAGTCAAACTGAATTCTGTTTCTACGTACATGTTAGGCACAAAGGAGATTATAGCTGTAGTTTGCAGTTTATGAACGACTTAACTAAAACAAAAACAAAATTTTGTGTTGTCAATCTTGTGCGATATAAAAATTGGTTGAAATATTATATTATTTTTCCTTTTATAAATGTACTTTTAAAATCATAAACAGTTTAAGGGAACTAGCTTTTCTTAGGAACTAGCTTTTTGCTTTACTTTATGGAATAGATCAGAAGGATTTTCTCCTGCTCGCAAAAAGTAATTAAGTTACTTTTACTTAAAGTTAAATTGGGATTAGCTAGTTTTTACTTATTTTGAATAACATTTTACACTGGGAACAGTTCTTATATGTAATTAAAATTCTAGGGATTAAATCTATGCATCCTATAGTATTCAGAAGCAGTTATATTCAGATTCTCAGACGGGTACGCCTGGAGTGTATGAATAAATCTTTCCAGTGTACTGGCAAGCAGTAACAATGTCCCTTAACACCAGAAACCTGTTTAACCAGTTTTTACCTCATCACCTATTGCTTGTTGGTAAGCAACATTGAGCGGGAAGCGTTTCAATCTTGTGTGAGTCACTTTATGTTAAAGGAGTCATTTATTGTCCTCTGCAACTGATTATGAACTAAAAATATACAATCGTTTAGATTCATTTGAACGTCTAATCCTGGAAATACGGACTTTTGTGGCTTTTGTTGTTTGTTTTTTTGCTGCAAGGGAGACCTCTGCTGGCTGAAAGGTTGAATTTATTTTTAAGTGTAAAAACTAATTACTATAAAAGTGGTCAGTTCTTAACTGGGAGATGGATTTACATACAATACAACGATGTGGTAAATGTATATCTATGTAAAATATATATATATATATATATATTGTAAAAGGTTGTCTGTAATGACCCATGGAGCTGATTTTTGCAGTTATGATGACAGACATTCAAATATCTTCCAAACTTTTTTTTTCCAGTTGCAGACTGCACATTCCAAATACACTTCCCTGTGAGGAGCCTCATTAAGAGCTCTTCCAGCTAGAGCATTCTGTTTAAAAGACAGACTAATGGATTAGCATTGCGACCACGCTTGATGCTGGGATGCAGCTAAAAGACGGCCATTCATGTGTGCAAGCGAGAGGATCTGTGCTGAGGAGAAGGGTCCGTACTAACATGTCTTTATCAATCCCAACCAGCAAATGACATCAACCAATGAGTAGAATGAGCCAAGCAGGAAAGTTTTATAGCAGAGATCTTCTTTGTACACTTTTATTTTTTCCTTTAATTTGTCCAGTTTACTTAACATTTCTTTCACACATGCATGAAAACTGACCTGAGAATGAGATAAAGGCAAGGGTCAACACACTAAGACATTTGCATAAGTGAGAAATCTTATTTAAAAATCACACACACAAACTGAGAATTTTATGCAATCACTTTGCATTAACCCAGGAAAGAAAAAATACATTCTCTGAAGTTTTAGCAAGCAATTAAGTTATAACAGAAACATTTCAAGCAGAGGAAAGTGCCAATTAGTAAAATTATATCGAAGATCAGAGAACAACAAGAAAAAAATGGTTGCAAGAGTATAGAAAAGAAGAAAAAAGTGTTTGAATGTGAGCATAAAAGACCACTTGAGCAAATGAGAATCAGAGTCAATGAAATATGTGCTCAGAGTCTTCAGTCCTTTTTCTCCTTTATCTCTTCTGGCTCATCTGAGGCAGAATGGCCCGTGGCAGTTGGCACTGTGTTGGTTCCCCCCAGCCAGTCCCAGTGGGAGAAGAATGGAGCATAGTTGGTCCCGGGCCGCTGGTGATGAGCATCATGCTTGGGGGCCCCGCCCCAAAGGCCAAAAGGCACCAGGTTGTGCATGGCCCAAGGGAAGTCATAACCGCAGTGGTCCTCGGTGGAGACGTAAACATTGAACACCATAAAGCCCCAAGTTGTGAGGCAGTGGCAATTCAGCAGGATGGGGTCCACTGTTGCCCAGAATCCAACGCTGAACAGCTCCCAGCCGGACAGGTACTGAGTCACCAGGCTAAAGGGTTGATTGTACTGGTGGTGGATGGCGTGGAAGGTGCGGTAAAGCCAGGGGACACGATGGTGCAGAAGGTGCCACAGGTAATACTGGAAATCAAAGACGACCATGCAGCCCAGGATGCCAAGAAAAAAGCTCCAGAGGGATGGAGCTTCTGAGGGCAAAGGAGTGGGTGGCCTCCACAGCCACTGTGCAACCGCGGCAGGAAAGATGAAGAACAAGTGGTTGTAGATGGTGATGCCCAGGGTGATCCAGATGTTAGGCCAAGTGACAGGTTTGTCTGGATGCAGCCGGTAACGGTTGATGGAGGGCCAAGTGGGAGCCAGCAGGTCCAGCACAGTATAGATTCCAACCAGGATGAAGTAGGTCGTGATAGATAGGACCACAGGGAAGAGGGGGCTCCTCAGCAGGTCATGGTGGTTCTGGTGGAGGTAGTCCCAAAGAGGCTGTAAAACTAAGCCGCAGGACGCGCCGCGAGACACATTTCCTGTAGCTGACAGCCAAGACAAAGCCTCAGTTTTGAGTAACCTGCTCGCACTCATCACTGATGTGCACTTCCTCATCCAGAAATGACCAAACCAAGTGGATTATTTTCTTACAAGCCTTTTAAGAGGAAAAAAAATTTTCTAAACGAGTGAAAAGATCCAATCATCTGCCTTGTGTAGGTGCAAATTGTCTGGTGATGTTGTGCCAAATTGGACTAGCGGACTGTCTTCGCCTCTTATGTATGTTCAAGCCCCACCTCCACCCCCACCACCCTCTGCATTCTAAAAGAAGGCTGTCTGTAAAGGCTCTTTTTCATGGGCTCCAGGACCGCAGCCAGGACTCAGGAGCAGGGCCACAACAGCTCTCATTTTTGACCCAAATCATGGAGCGAAAGCTTCCGCTTTTCTTGTGAATCTGACTTTGTTGCAAAAAAGTCCAAAGGATGCCCTTCCTTTTCTGTTTATGTTGACAATACGTAAGCATTACACACAACTAACCAGGCTATATTCTCTGTCCTGTCTTGAAATATTCCTTGTGCCCATGCATCTATCATCTACAGTCTCAGATGATGACCGTGTGTGTGCATTTCTGTATGAAACAAAAACAGGATGTGCAAAATGCACACAAACACCATGAGCCCCAAAGAGTCATTAATCATGGAAAAGTTGTCATGTATTCAAAAGGAGCAGAGAAAAGTGGAGCAGCGAGACCACAGCTCTGGTCTCTATGGTGTCACAAAATAATCCTGCAGAATGTTAACATTTTGATAAATATCATGTGATGCCATGTGCTTCACTTCTCCATTTATCCATTTTAGAATCAATACTAGACATTTTTTAACATAACAAATTAGGTTACATACAGCTTTAACAGATTAATACAAAATATTAAATATTATTTTCTGCTACATTATTCCAAAATATACCTGATGTTTAAACATTACACAACTTCTCTTAATTATGTCAATTTCTGAACTGTTTCTGTACTTTTTCTCGAGAAGAAATTCTTGTAATTGAAATAAGATTACTTTTTATTTCAGAAATGTCAGGAGGGTTTAAGTGGTGTAATAACAATAAAAATGTACATTTGTTGGGCCAAAGCTATAATAAACAAACTGTAACTACAGCTCCAAGCACGCCTTGCAGCACCAGAGATGTTAAAATCGGATCCAGTCTCTTTGACAGCTGCACCAGGGTAGAACAACTCAGCAGAGCACCCTGTGTTGGTATTACACGTTAACCTTGTGATGCTGTGCTTTGCTGGTCGAACTGCAGCCGATCGCCCACTTTCATTCCTTGAAGAAGAAATGCAATCAAGCTTGGAGCCTGCACAATCGGTTGGTCTGTAGAGCTTCTTGGTCGCCTGCCTGGTCAACCTGTGTCTGTCGAGATGAAACAGCCTGTTTTGGGTTAACACGAAAGGTCCCATGATAAATGGAAATTAAAAAAACTCCTTTCTCAAAGTTGACTAATTGCTGTAACTCATCAGTGGCTGAGCGATCCAATGTAACCACGTTCTAGCAGTGCTGAAGCTACAACTATAGCAAACATCCTGCAGACCCCTGTTCCCTTCTTTATGAAACCAAGGTGAAGCCGGGGAGCCCTGCCTGTTTTCCTGTCGCTTAGAGCCTCTTCTGGAGAACAGCTTCCTGCCCCTCTCTGCTGCATCTCTCAGGAGGGAGCAACAAAAATAAAACCTTCTAGAGTTTTTGTTACCTTATTTGTCCAGTTGTAGTGGCTTGATTAGAAAGAGGTTTTAATGCTGATATTTGCTCCTAAAGGAGTTTTTGAATACATTTTCTGTTGGATGTTGTGTATTTGAAGGCATGTGAACAACATGCTAGTGTTGGGTTCTGTGGAAGGACTGTATCACAGTCAGCTGAGTTTGTTCATTTCACACTTTGTCCCTCCCCTGCTCTTCTGTTCTCGCTCTTACTCTTTTTTTGCTTTTTTTTTGTTTTCATATTTTTGGACTCTGTATGTTCACTGAAAAAGCTAGCTGCTGTTAGCTTTGTTAGCCTATTATATCCTCCATGCAGTAGCTACATATGGACTGCCATTGTCTGAGGAGTTGGTGGAGCTACATTAATGCTGTATTTCAAATTAGCTTAATTTCTCTTTATTTCATATTTGCTGCTGGTTTAATGGATTATTATCCCTGTTCTCATCTAGTAGTTCATGCAAATAATCAAAGTAAATGTCATTGCTAATGTACCCCACCGGGGCCTGAGTGCCATAGTCTTAAAATATTTGCCTCTGTAAATTCTCAGTCATCCGGGTCTTGGCAACCACAAACAGGCTTAAGTTGGAAGGCAATCGGACTTCCGCTCAGTTTTTTTAAGTTGCTTTGACACATGTCCAGGAATCTTTGTCAAATCCGTTAGCTCGCACCAGAGCAAAATGCAGTTGGAGTGCTGATATACACTTATTAAAAAAATTAAAGGAACACTTTGTAATCGGAGTATAGCATCAAGTTAATTAAACTTCTGGGATATTGATTTGTTCAATATAAGTAGCAGAGGGGGTTGTTAATCAGCAGTTAATCTGCTCTGGCATTAATGAAATTAACAACTGTTGCACTAGAGGGACAACAACAAGACGACCGTCAAAACAGGAATGGTTTTACAGCTGGAGGCCAGTAACATTTTTCCCCTACTCATCTTTTCTGACTCTTTTTCACCAGTTTTGCATTTGGCTAGGGTCACTATCATTACTGTTAGCATAAGGTGACTCCTGGACCTGATAGACGTTACACAGGGAGTCCAGCTACTCCAGGATGGCACATCAATAGGTGCCATTGCCAGAAGGCTTGCTGTGTCTCCCAGCACAATCTCAAGAGTATGGAGGAGATCCCAGGAGACAGGCAGTTACTCCAGGCAAGCTGGACAGGGCCGTAGAAGGTCTACAACCCATCAGAAGGACCAGTATCTGCTCCTTTGTGCAAGGAGGAGCAGGAGGAGTACTGCCAGAGCCCTACAAAATGACCTCCAGCAAGCCATTGGTATGAATGTCTCTGACCAAACAATCAAAAAACAGACTTCACTAGGGTGGCCTGAGGGCCCGACATCCTCTAATGGACCCTGTGCTCACTGCCCGGCACCATGGAGCTCGATTGGCATTTGCCACAGAACCCTGGATTTGGCAAATCCACCACTGGCTCCCTGTGCTTTTCACAGATGAGAGCAGGTTCACCCTGAGCACATGTAACAGATGTGAAAGAGTCTGGAGAAGCCATGGAAAACGTTATGCTGCCTGTAACATTGTTCAGTATGACCGGTTTGGTGGTGGGTCAGTGATGTTTTGGGGTGGCGTTTCCATGGAGGGACACAAAGACTTATACAGGCTAGACAACGGCACCCTGCCTGCCATTAGGTATTGGGATGAAATCCTTGACCCATTGTCAGACCCTATGCTGGTGCAGTGGGTCCTGGGTTCCTCCTGGTGCACGACAATGCCCGGCCTCATGTGGCGAGAGTATGCAGGCAGTTCCTGCAGGATGAAGGAATTTATACCATTGATCGGCCCCCACGCTCGCCTGACCTAAGTCCAATAGAACACCTCTGGGAAATTATGTTTCAATCCACCGCCGCCAGGTTGCACCTCAGACTGTCCAGCAACTCAGTGATGCCCTGGTCCAGCTCTCGGAGGGTAGATACCCCAGTATGCCATCTGTCACCACATTAGGAGCATGCCCTGACATTGTCAGGCATGCATACACGGACGTGGGGGCCATACAAATTACTGAATACCATTTTGAGTTGCTGCAATGAAATTTTAGCAAAATAAACTAGCCTGCCGCATCATTTTTTCACTGTAATTGTTGGTGTGTCTTTGAGTTCAGCCCTCTGTAGGTTGATAATTTTCATTTCCATCAAATGATGTGGCATCCTTTTGTTCCTATCACATCACCCAGTCCATATCAGTAAAAATGAACAGCATGATTTTTTTTCCCCATTGAGATCTTATGTGTTTTCAAAGCGTTCCTTACATTTTTTTGAGCACTGTGTTTAAGCAGCATGGAGGTCCTTGATCCTGCACAAATGCCACCACTTGTTGTTCTGGATTGTTGGAGCCTATCATTGTGCATGGGGTATGTGATTGGTCTCCTGATTCATAAGGGGATTGTTTATGTAATTTCTTCAACCGAGAGTTTGCTCTAGTGCAAGCCAACAGAATTGAAAAAATACTCCTGGATAGGTGTTTAAGTCTCTTCAAAAACTGTGTGAAATTCACGTTGCCTGGCAATTTAAGGCTGTTTGTGGTCTTAGAATATTGTTTCAACAAAACTTTTCTAATTACCCTCCTTCTTTTGTTAGTTTTTCGGGTCGGCCTGTAGTCTGTGCAATATTATTAATTTGATACACTGTAACCTTAAAAAAATAGTTTTGCATTAATATTTAAACCGTTTAGTTAAACCGTTTATTTAAATGCACAATTTATTGGGAATTAATTGGGTCAACTAATTTTTTTGTTATTTTATAACAAATTTTACTCACTTTTTATAAACGACTCTGTTGTATAATTACACTCCTCTGTTTTTTGATCAATATGATTAGAGAATGGACCAAAAACATAATGTTTTAATCTAAAAGCCTTTATATACTTTTGTTCATTCTTTATTAAACTAAACTGATTAACCCTCGTTTAATGCTTTATGGATCAACATTTATTCATATCTACCAGCGGAGGGCAGCAAATATCTAGTCTAGAAAAATAATCAGGGACTCCCAATTTATTTTTCTAAATCAAATTAAGTATAATATCCACTTTGATGATTAAGTATTCATTCATCTAAAATCTTAATAACAGTTAAACATCATATTCTAATCATTGGAGGTCTTATCCTGATTGTCACTGCATCTAATCAGCATAAGAGCTAAAAGTAGCACTGGGCCTCTCTATGACAAGTTGCATGCTGTCTTTCACCGACATAGACCATATATCCGTAGCCTCCTTTTGTACAGAGAATGTGCCAGGATTCAGTAAAAAGGTGTGTGTCTGCCTAAGAATAATTTTGTCCTGCTGATTAATTACTTGAGTCTAAAAATATTTTTTTTTTAGCCTTAGTGGCTCGTTTTTCTGACAGGAAAGGGGGTATGAGAGAAGGGGAGAGACATGCAGGAAAGGACTACAAGCAGGATTCGAACCCAGGTCGCCCACGTCGAGGACTAAGCCTCCATCCATGAGTCACGTGCGCTAACCACTGCGCAAGTATTTTTAAACAACGAACACATACAGTACAGTACATTGCTGTGAAAAGATTTTCATATCCAGACAGATTTCTTTTTGTTACTTTTTTTTTCTGTCCACCTCTTAATATTTAAGATCACTGGGAAAATGTTATCATTGGGCAATAATATACAGAGTAAAAAAAATTAAAACAGCTGTCCGATTATGAATACTTTACAAAATGAAAAAGGTATCCAAACCAAATAAAACTGCATGTTCAAAATGAACATTGGCGGCACAGGGGCAGCCAATGATTGTCTATGAGTGGCCATGGCAGCCCAAATAGCTATGCCTCTGCCTCACCCATCCTAAAAATCAAGTAAAAGATAATTTATTTCAATTAAATTTTTATTTATATAGCACCAATTCATAACTCGTCACCTCAAGACACTTTACAAAGACAATTCAATCAAAATCACAGTCAGATACATTCAAAGTTTTCTATCTAAGCAAAACCAGCTGAATGCATCCACTCATTGATTCGACAGCAATCCCTCACTCCAAGCATGCATGTAGCGACAGTGGAGAGGAAAACTCTCTTTTAACGGGAAGAAACCTCCAGCAGAACCAGGCTCAGTGTGAGCGGCCATCTGCTGATGCTGACTGGGGTTCAATTAGACGGTAGCAGACAGAGACAGAAGCAGAAATATAAAAGGCAGTTGTCAGCTCCACAGGTGCAGGAAAGACACAGCCAGGCAGACGACCCCCAAGCCAGCTCCCATGTCAGACGATGAAAGAGAACACATCCAGTAAGTCGCAGTAAGAGAAACAGGACAACACTGAAACATAGGCCAAGCTCCAACATCTATAAACCAAGATGTTGATGGTAGCAGCACAACTGACATTTCCATCCAGTACGTAGTCACAGCTGAAGAGGAACAGACCAGATGAAGCTACAATGATGAAAAAAAGCAGACAAAGCACAAAGGCTGATATGAGTCATAGGGTGGTTTGAATTGTGGCATAATGTCATCTTTATAGCCAGCTTTTACTTGTTGTCTTGATCATTATTACTGTTGCACTGCGTGTTCAGGAGAGTCATGTATCTCGAAACAGTGGGGTTTCTATCTCTATTTGCTTTCCATTGCATTAGATGCCCAATGGTTTCCCATACCTGATATTTAAAATCTGTTTTAAGAATTTTAAGTTTCCTCTTTGTTCTAAGTTGTTATGACAATTTTTAAGTTTTGGATGTTTCGATTTAAAAAAATGGTTGCATTTGTTTAATTATTGTTATTTTGTTGCATTTTCTTTAAGGTAAAATGGATAAACTGCTGGTTGTTAATAGAAAATGTTGTTTGTTTTAATGCAGGGATAAAGTTACCAAGAAAAAGCATACATACACTTATATGCTAAAATCTGTAAACAATCAGTTTTGGTTGATTTTTGCAGTTTTCTTTTTAAAATATCTCAATGTTAGATTATCAGCAGGGGCATGTTTTAGACTTAACACGTTCCTTCCTGCTCGTCTCCATCTGTTGCTCTGAAGGGGATACAGTTTCATCACTTTAACAAATGGAAAATGATTGCCTTTATGACAGCGGAAAAAAAGCTGAAGGTACACCTGACAACTTACATCCCTAAGGTGTAGAACAAGGTGGCTGAAGGCTAAAGAGGGTGTTATTCTCTGATGTCAGTTGTGACACATTGACAGAGTAGGAACCAGAGCGACTGAGAAGGACCATCGGACGCGGAATGACAAAGGAAGGAATGGTTGCTAAAAATGAACTAAACAATGAAAGCATGACAACTCGGACACACAAGGTGAAACAGAAAACAGTGCCTATCAATGCAGGCTCTAATATCATAAAACTATATTTCCTTTTAGTTTTTATGGAATAAATATAGGAAGTGGTCAAATATATCTTTAAGAGGACATGTAAAGCTGTAAAGAGCAGAAAATAAGTATTCAACACTAAAGCATTTTTTTCATATTTTTAACATTGTAAACATGTAGATACACTAAGATGTTGTTAACATCTGAAGTAATACATGCACAAGAAATAAATCTCAAGCCATAAAATTAAGTTGTGCTTATTTAGTGGAATAACTTCACGGAAATATTGTTGAAAAAAAGGCAATTTATTCAACAGCAATCCCTCACACCAAGCATGTTTTTAGCAACAGCGGAGAGGAAAAATCCCTTTTTTCACAGGAAGAAACTTCCAGCAGAACCAAGCACAGTGTGAGCAGCCATGTGCTAAGGCCGACGGAGGTTCAAGGAGAACATGTGCCTGTGACAACATACTTACATAGTAAGAAATGTAAATAGTAGGTACCTATCTACTTTCCACCAATAATATTTTTGCTCAAGAATGTTATTGGAGGAAAGAAGATACAATTCAATTCAACTGAATTGAATTGCGTCTACCTTCCACCAATAGCAGTTTTGAGCAACTGAATGAACTAAGGACTAACTTGAACCAGTAACAAATGTAAGCAATAACTCTTATGGAAAAACAGGATTTTCTTGCCTGTGGACTCATTATTCTACTGCACCAAAAATTATCTGCCATGTTTGTGTCTGCAAGTAATCTAGATTTTATTAGCTTGATCTTTAAAGATTTGAACTAATGGCCATTAAATTGCATGTTGCAGGTGATCTGCAAAGAGTGCTGGGCCAATGTTAAGACTTGTAAACTGGTTTGGTTCTACCATATTAAATTGAGAAGAATTCATGAGATGCTGGCATTTTGGCCTTAAAAGAAAAATGAGGTTTTAAGCCATTTTGTTGGAAGGAATGCTGAGAATGACATTCAATATAATACTATAGCTTTATTATTCATGGTGCACTTCATATACATAGCCTATCTCAAAGTGCTCCAAACAAATACGAAAGTTAAAAATGACATGAAAACATGAGAAAGTTGCCTTTTTCTGACAGCCCTGACATCCTACATCATGAAGGTCCTAGAGAGACTTCTGTTGGTTCACCACAACAAACAAACCAGCAGCTATAAGGACCCCTGCAGTTTGCTTATTGCCGTGGAGTTGAAGATACCTCCTTCAACAAACCCACTGTCATCTAGACAAGGCACAAAGATTGATTTTGGCTTGTTTGCTGCAAAGTGGTGCTTATGTCTAAGTTACCAAAAATGGTAACCTAGCCAACAAAGGGCTAACTAAGGGTTGTACATGCATTGTTTTGGTTTTTTTTGAAAGATTATTTTTTAAGATTATTTATTTTTTTAGGCTCTAGTTGGCTTTATTTGTGTTATGTTTGAAACAGGAGTAGAGAGAGGGGAAAACATTCAGCAAAGGTCACCAGGCCGGGATTCGGACCTGTTACGGCTTAACTACTGCTGCACGTGCATTGTTTTAATGTACTGGAAGGTAAGTGGAACATTTGTAATGAACCTATTCTTTGACGGAGGAAACAGGTCTCAACCTATCCTCCCGTTGATAAAGTGTTGCACTGCACTGGAGACACATCTGGGATCTATCAAGTCATGCAGATATATGTGTAAAGATGCCCTATGTGGCTCAGGCCATGATGAATCCCCTTGGGGGCTCCTAGGTTGCGCCAGTGCATGTTTTGTTTTTCACTTAACTGCACTGATTAAATCTGGAAAGATAGACAGTTACCATGTGTTCCTCACCTGTGGAATTAATTATCTCCACAAAGATAGAGGATCACACGTCTGGCCTCTCCTCATTTCCAAACAAGTCAGCTGTGGCACAACACTTGCACAGGATTCTGACAAGGTTAGAGAAACCTTCTCATTTATAAGCGATCAGCTTATTACTTTTAACTATTATCAGTTATTTCCCAAAGGTGAAACATGATTGAATTTTCCTTTTTCAGGGGCATCCAGGAGTTACTTCTCTTCACTTCTCCAGCAGAATGCCGAGCCAGCTTGAGGGTGCCATGGGTGCACTGATAACCGTTTTCTACAACTACTCTGGTAATGATGGAGATAAGCACAAGCTCAATAAAGGCGAGCTAAAGGAGCTCTTGAACAGCGAGCTCACAGACTTCCTCACGGTAAATATTCCCTTGCTATTTCAATCTATGATCTTGCTTTCTATTCGTTTAGAAATCAAATTCTTGCATTAGTTTTGGTGTTTTTAAGTAAACCACAGAATTAAAAAACATGCTTTTTATTGATTTTTTTCTATCGATCTTAGTTTTTTTAATTACAATAACTTGCTTGATGATATTGTTCAGTTTTGAGGAGTTATTGGCTTACCTACTCAAACATTAAACTAAGCACTGACGTACCATTCTCACCTTGTGAGAGGAAATTGATTTTCAGCGATTGCTATCCTGCAGTCATAGAGTACCTGCTGCTCTTACATCATAGCACACTGACAGAATAAAGGACAGGGAGGAGGAGATAAATAGGGTCATTTGAGATAAGTCCAGACTCTGGGGTTGTGTGATAGCAAGGTGGAAAGGCTGCAATTTCAAATGATTGAACTCAGAAATGGCAGAGGCATGAAAGCTCAGACACCTTCAGATGTGTTTCTCCTTGCTGCTTATCCCTCTTCCATCCACATGAATGGAAGCCTCAGGTGCTCATAAGTCAGTATCATCTTCCTCATCATCATGAGTGGCCTCATATCAACTCCAAATATAGACATCTCTGTGATGTCATCACAGCCCTGTGAGCCACAATCACCCCTGAGATATGACGCAACCTGGACAGAACAGCAATAGTCAATATATGTCAAAATAAGAGGTTGGATAAACTTAGCAGATCATCTTATATGTATGATATTTACCACTTAAAAAACTTTTAAGACTTTTAATTTTATTTTTCCACCTTCCTTCAAGCTTCTCTTCCTATATAGACCGTCAACACTAACTGCGTTGAATATGGATTTGGTAAAATTCTTTGAGCAAACTTTGATTGGCTGATTTTAAAAGGTAGACACAGATGATTTTATATAATTTGGGAAACAAAAAATACAAAAGCTCAAATAAAGAAATGATTAAAATCTTGTTAGTACTATTATTAGGGGTTTAACACATCACCCTAATATTTCAGGCGTTGATCTGGCTTCACTCCATGGCTTCCAAAACTCTTCTCTAGTTTGCAAACCTTTTTTTTGTCAAGCTGTCTGCAGCATTCTCTCAGTCTCCTCCACCTTCCTCTTTCTCAATTCTTTCACTTTACTAATGGCTCCTTCAACTCCTTATTGTCTCTGTTCAGATTACTCTGAGTCTGATCAAAAAGCCATTGACTGAGCCGCCAGTTGAAAAAAGCTTCAATCGCTACACAGTGTTTTATGTTTCACGAACATCATGTGAGCCCTACCCAACAGAATGAAATGTTAGTGTTACTATGGAAACAGCTCATATGTTAACACAACAGTCTGATGGTGAAGCTTGTTCTCTTACAATAAAAAAAAAACCTGAAAGCTCCTTTAAAGCTTGAATTACATTTTTAACAATTTCATATATTTGAATTAATCTGTGCTGAAATCTTTGACACTTATTTAATAGACCTGCTACTGTCAGTAAAAAAAATCACAACATTTTGAATTAACGATCTGTCTTAAAAATCCATCACGTACCTGAGGCCCCTGATGGCTTTGGGGCACTAAGCAGCAGATCGTGCCTGTGGCTAAAAGACACTAAAGAAATTAATTGCAAATTAAATTGCATCTTTTTTTTATTATTTACACAGACTAATGGTATTCATAATCCCTTAGTAGATTATGATTCAAGCCGGGACTCTAGAACCGCTGAAAAAGATTACTACGATTAAAAGTTTATTTTAATCTGTAAGGGGTCTGAATCTTTTTAAACTACGAATGCTTTTGGCTGAATTTTTTAACAAATTTTTGATTACTTAAATGAAATGGCTTCGTTCCACCTCTTTGATGCTATAGATTGACACAACAAGAAATATTTGCCTTTAATTTGAATAGAATTTTAAATTGCTCAGTGGATTTTAGGATTCTTACACTAGAGTTGTCCTTTTTAATAAACATTTAAATCTGATCTCAGGTTCAGACTTTATTGCAAATAATCAGGGTTTATAAACAGAAATTATTCACTCTCACAGCAAATTGCTTTATTTATTTATTTTTTGGCCTATGACCCTAAGTTAGATAATAGTTTACAACTCCAACTAAGCAGATATAATTAACATAATGCAAATATTGACATCTTTAAAATTTAGTCAAATGTTTTCTGCTGTTTGCTCATAAAAATATAGTTCACATTCTTAAAAAGATAACTATCAATAATCATTATTATGAGAAAACTCATCTATTTAATTACAATAGAAATCATTTTAAGACTTATTCTGTAAATCCACTAAAATGTATTTTTGTTGCAGTTTCATCTTTCTGTGTTGCACTAAAATTTCAACAACAATCCTTCTTGAATATCCGTCCCTTTGTTTTGTGTTTTTTGACACCCTCGGTATAAAAATAAAACTATGGCACGATTTGACATTTTCCTGACTGAAAAGACTCCACTTTAGTGTCAGTTTGGACCTTTGGTGAAATGTTGAAACTGCCTTCCAGGTCAGAAGGCTAAAAAAGAACATGCATGTGATTGGCCCATTCAGCTGGACTTTCACTCAGCTCCCTGGTGAACAGAAATGACAAATTCGTATTAGGTCACTACTTAATCCTAGCAATCAAAGCACAACAGCAAGAAGTTAGGACCACAGGGCCCTGCAGAAGCTAGTAAGAGGAGCTGTCAAAGATGCTGACGCCATCAGGGTTGCAGTATGGTAACATCAACAACTCTACCACCAGACAAAGCACCTGTAGCCTGTTTTCATAACCTAAATACAAGCATTGAGTAAATCATTTGAGTACATAACAATAGCCTACAATATGAGTTTTAATTAAAGAGGTAACATTTCTGCAAATTAACTTGGAATAGAGCTTTAGTAAGAGTTGCACAGTGTGGCAGTGGTTAGTGCTTTTCCACTCTTCTTACAGTCACCTTTAACTAATGTTACCAACTTTGTTTGCTGTTAAATGTTAACATTACATTAGTAACAACATATTGCATAACATAACAGTCATGTAATTCAGGTAACAGCTAAAAAAATATTTTTTTAATACCAGCAACCCAAGTTGACATTTAACAGATCATTTGGGATTGAAAAGTTTTGAATCTAAATCTTGAAAATTGGAATCAAAGTTGTTTTATGGACTTTGAATCGATAGCCAGCCCACATTTGAAAATGCTTCTCTTTCAATGTCATACTTAAACGTAACTTTTAATATATTTTGACATGTTAAGAGCTACATTTCTAACGCAATCAATTGTTATTTCATTAAAACATTTTTTTTTTCATTTTTATAACAAACAGCTACAGAAACACAACTCTCAAATTGGAAACCTCCTATTAATTTCAGAAAAAACATCTGCACAGCCCAATTTCCAGTTCTGTTTGCCGTGAGGTTAATGCTAACACTAGCACTTGCTAAGTGCCTAAGCCATCTTGCAGCAGGGGTTGTATATTTCTTTTTCAAAGTTCTGTAGTTCGGGAAATCTCAATTTGTTTCTTCACACTTTGGCTTCTACGGAAGCACATTGCATTCACTGATGTGATTGTTGCTTCGTCAGCGTTTAGTCAGGCTCCTTGTAAGCTACGCTACCTGTATGCTAGCTTAACAACGACAGCAACTCAATCATGCATCTCAGCCATGTCAGCGTTTCTGTTGTCATGGTAACGACGTCACATGGCAAAACTAACAAAGCTGCGGCCACAAATAAGATAAATACAATATAAAATAGTTTTTAATATAGGCTACTTATAGACATGTATATGAATTTACATCTTCCTGGATGTGCAGTTAGTAGTTCTGAGGAAAGCAGTGGCCAATGTGGCAC
>JAUZNJ010068497.1:16098-26171 GCA_034780135.1 Jordanella pulchra
ATAGACATGTATATGAATTTACATCTTCCTGGATGTGCAGTTAGTAGTTCTGAGGAAAGCAGTGGCCAATGTGGCACATTGTCTTATCTCATAATTACAAGAAAATATCTCGTAATCATGGGATGTCCAGTGAATGCAATGCACTTCCATAGGCTTTGTTACATTGAGCTGATAAAAAAAAATGTTTTATCAACAACAGATAGCTACAGGCAGGTAATCAGCGCTAAGGTACTGAGTAAGCACCTTGATCATTTGGACTGGATGTATCTGCTTCTTCAAGTATCCCATATAGATAAATGTTGTGTTTCCACTGCTGCTAAGATTCTCTTTGAACTTTATTTTGTTTTAGATGTTTTTAGATGTTATGCTGTAATGGTAAAGGTGCTTTATTCCTCCACTTGACAATTTTGCTAAGCACATTCCTCTTTACTTTGGAAACATCTCCACGTGACTTGAATCACTCCTTCTCTGTAATCTTAAGTAAAGGAAGAACATCACTCTTAAGTTAAGGTGTTTCAGTTCTTATTTTACTCATCTTGCCAAAGTTTATGTTGTGTTACTATTTTGCTGGTTAGAGTATGTATCCACAGACTAATCCTATCTATTATGGGGAAAAAACCTTCATGAATAAAATTACAAGTTGCTGGCATTGTATCGGACTGATATCGGATGCTGGAGTCGGCATTGGTGTATCTTCGCTCTAGAATACTGAACATCTTTCCTCCTCAAATTGTTAAAAGTTGAACTGCTGTTGGAATTAAACCCCCAAATTGAACCATGCTCCATTACACTACAAAATGCTTGAAATACGTGTAGTGTGCCATATTAATATGCTACCATAGTGCTCAATATCTAAAGGCGAATATATGGAAGGTTTTCAAGGGTTAGTTGGTGAAGGACGGATCTGAGAAATCAATGTGACTGGCTCTCTGATAACTTTTGTAAGCATGAGTGAAATCTAAGCAGATGATTACCCCTTTTTTGATCCTTGTTGTTTTTGCCAACAGTCTCAGAAGGATCCCATGCTGGTGGAGAAAATCATGAATGACCTGGACTCGAACAAGGACAACGAGGTGGATTTCAATGAGTTTGTGGTCTTGGTTGCAGCTCTGACCGTAGCCTGCAACGACTTCTTCCAAGGGCAGAACAGGAATGCCAAATAGATATCTGAATCCACTGTAAAACAAATGTAAATCTCAAATCTGTGGGTTAATCACTCAATTCTTACTGGTTTCATATAAGACTTCTCCCACACTCTCTGCTTAAGATATTGTACCATAGAGTAGTTGTCGCTGCTAATTAGTTCTGTGACATTTGCCTTTAAAAACACCGTCATCATCTAAATGCATGTCTGTATATCCTGATTAGAGTTTTTGTCCCAACAGATGCCCCAATCGTTACTTCTTCCTCAATTTAAAATGTCAAATGTATAATATCTGATATTTCCCTGATGGTTCATTAGGCAGGAAACATTTTTCTCCTCTGTCAGCTTACCTCTCAGCTCCCAGAGGAAATGTTCTCCAAACCCCTTTGCTGTGCTAACCTAGAGTCATGGAAAAAAAAGTTAACTGTAAACATGTCAAGTGTTGCCTTTTACTGTATGCTCTTGTTTAGATGGCTGCTTCTTTCCTGTTGAATTTGTAATCTGTTTTTCTTTCTTTTCTCCTTTTATTTTTTTCTCAAATAAAACTGTATGCATTTGACTTTATTTTTAGAACAGATTCTTTCCAGCTGCTGCCAAGTGTTAAGTTTCACCATAAATCTCATATGGAAGCTTATTGCATCGTCTGCGGATAGGAACTCATGGATTAATATTTATCAAACATACAAATTAGTATTTGTAGACTGATTGGTTTATGAAAGACCACACAAAAATAAAAGACTGGAGAGTAAGTATTGAAAAAAGAGCAGATAAAAAAAGAGAAGAAAAAGAGAAGAAATTAAGCTTGAAATATTCAGCATGATTTTAAAATGGTGAATACCTGATGAATTAACTGCATGTTTTATGAACATTTTAAGACACACATAATGAAATTTGATTGTGTGACATGAAAGCTAACATGACATGTACTTTAAATCTTGATGTGATGAAGCTTGTCTCCTTTTGTAGAGAATGATATGACCAATGATAGTTAGCTAGAAGAGGGTTTGATCTTCTGCCCGATGTCAAGGGAATGGAGAATGACTTCATCCCAAGGCTTTGAAAAAATAAGGGAACAATGTAACATTTAGTGAAGTTTATTAAACCCAAACAACAAATCTGATATAATAATTTTATTTCCTAGGTGCCAGAGTTTTTTTTTTTTTTACACTGAGCGTTTTCGTAAATTCATAGTAATACCTCATTATGGTGGGTATGCTATTGTAATTAGGTAAATCTATTGAAAAAATATCAATATGGTAGAATAATCCTACAAGAAAAAAATTGATTACTAAAATACATTTAACATCCCGCAGCAAAGAAATATGGGCATGAAAAGGAAAAAAAAAAGGTAGACAGAATCTGACTTGTGCATTCAGGTCAGCTTGCCTCATTTAGAATAATATGATCTTGACAAGTTTTTACAAGCAGGCCTATTGTTAATGAGCAGAAACCACTTCTCTGTCGGATTACAATTTCATTCCAATCCTGCCAAATCCGATCGAAATATTCCGACTGGCATTTTTACATTGCGCATATTATTCTGATCATCCGGTACTAGTAAATTATTCTCTTTTAGATGTGGAAGGAGTAGCATGTTCATAAATCCTTGCTAAGTTTGTTTGCAGAGATATTATAGTTGAACATGAGCTTGGGGGGAAGGATCTACAGAGGCACTTCCATGAACAACTGGTTATCATCAAAATGCAAAGGAATAATTAACTGATTTTTCAGTATCCATTAACAAGACAGTGGCATATTATAAATGTATGATTAAGAACCTCTTACTTTAACAGTGAAGTTTAGTTAACTTGTTTTTGTTGTCTTATTGCTTGCTCATTAGCATAGTCTACTAGTGATTACTGTAAAATCTGAGATAGGGTTAGGACCCTCTTTTAGTTATAATCTGCTCATCTTTGCCATTAGATATGAGAATTGTGAGGTAAACCTCCTTCCTCATTATTCAATCAACCTGGTGTCAAGCACCATTACCACTGGCATTGAACAACATAATGCTACCATTTCTATGCTTGTAGTATCACAAATATTAAAACCTCAGTGTTTTTCTGGTTAAATCTTGAAACTATATTTCCTACTGGCTTAGCTGAAACTTTCAGTCATGCCTAAAGGTAACAGTTTTGATAATTGCCTGATCAAATTAGATCACTCTTATCACAGGTTGACACTTGCTGTATGATATTTGAAACTATTTGAAAATTGTGTTATAGTGGGACCATCATCTAAACCAGTTAACCATTAGTGTAGTAAAATCCTCCTGCTTCAAAGGAATACACTGTAGCGGATGAAATTAAAGCTGTTATAAAATTAACCAGTCAAAAAAAACATTTAAAGCTCAACATTAATGTGACATTTACAGCAATGAGGGAATGTAAAGCCCTATCTGCTATTTGCAGATTTCCCTGACATCTTTGGGGGCTAGAGGCATTGTGTTTTTTCCGGGAAATAACTTCCCAGCTTGTACCAGTGATGCATGGCAATAGCACTCCTCACGGACCACCTGGGTCCTGCTGCATCAGCCAAGCACCCTGATATGTCTTTCCCCCCTTAGGCAATGTTAATGTTCCAAGCTCAGAGGGGACAAAAGTGACTCGGGCTGTAAGGGTTTTCCTCTGTAGGTCCACTTCCCAAAATACCAAAAGCAGACGGCTAATTTGCACTGACATTCTCCGTGGTGACGTAGGAGAAAACTATTGAAATTAAAGTGTGAGCGTGATGCTTTTATCCAAGCAGATGGTGCCTGCAAAAAACCCTCCCCATTACAATGCAATTTGTCTGTGATTGGCAGCAATCAAACTGGATAATCATCCGTGGGAAGATGCCATGAAGTAATTATGTTTTTGTTGCATTTATAAAAAGGTTGTAATCAATGCTGAGCATCAATTCATGATTTTCAGATGTGGATATTTATGTTCTCACTCTAATGATTGCTATCCTCTTCCTGTGGACGTCACGTGCAGAAAAAAAGAAACCTCTAGTAGAGTTTCCTCTTTCCTTAAGATCATAAAGTTTGAGTCATGATCGACTCATTGCTTCCTGTGTTACTATAATCATCTTGTTTGTGTGGGAGGTAAATCACTCCAATTATACAGAAATATCACAAAACAGTTCAGAAAACAATGTTTGCACCTGAGTTTCAAATGCAACAGTTTCTAACCACCAAACAGTAATCTGAAAACCACTAAAGCAAATCTGCAAATTCCTAGAACAACAAAAATAGAGAATATGTTTTCCCATGAGAATGACTCGGGATGAGGAACGGTAATACAAAAAAAGCACCAAGTGTGAAACAGTCAACTGAGCTTAAGAAAAATGTTAATAAGCTAAAAAATGTTTGTGTATGCACCTTACAGAACCACATTTCTTATAATGTGTGATGAAAAAAATCCAAATATATACACTTACTAGCCACTTTATTTAAAAATTTTGTTTGTATCTTTTAAGGTAACATGTGGACCCTCACTAATTCCTAGACTAGATCTTTTATTAGCAAAGTAATCCCCTATGTTAGTGTCCTAGAAGATACTAGCAACAAGTTTGCAGCCATGTTTAAAAATGGTTTGGGTTTAACTATTATCTGCATCTAATTTATTTAACATCCTCAGAATCAGAATAGGTTTATTTATCACCCAGCCTGGAGGTGACCCTTTAGAAGGGCGAGATTATGTTTAAGTACATCCCATCCAAGAAAAGACATAAAACAGACACAAGACATTAGGGGACATGGTGTTAGGGGCCTTGCTGCCTTCAAAGACACTATCCTTACATTACTCATGAAAAAGTTTATGCAATTGGTGAAGGGCGATAACTCATTAAGATCAAACAGGGATCCGGTTGTTTTGACTTTGCAGATTGAAGAGCCCTTTCAGTGGGTAACAAGGTGCTTGAAAGTGTCTGTGTGAAGCCTCGGCTCTGTTTAAAGTCATGAAAATCTGATGTCTTGAGCTGAATACCCAATCAACATGTGCTTCAATATATTCATGACCTGCCTGCCTGGTGGTAGTGAGGGAGGGGGCAACCTCAACGCCCCCAGTGTGTCCAACTACAGGGACGTTCTTACTCTACAACTCAATTGTATGAGCTGCTATCCTTTTCCTGGGGCCACTGGGCAGGGTAGTTATGACCAAAGGTTCACGTCTGTGAGTTGGCATGTGCTCACTGCACAGTGTCGCAGTGGGTAGCACTGTGGCCTTACGTTCAGAAGGTCTGGGTCTGATCCCGGCCTGGGGTCTTTCTGCGTGTTCTCCCTGTTCTCTCTGGGTACTCTGACTTCCTCCCACAGTCCAAAAACATCACTGTTAGGTTACTTGGCCTCTCTCAATTGTCCTTATGTGTGGGTGTGTATGTGTGTGTGTATGTGTGCATGGTACGATTTTATGTGTTGCCGTGTGACAGACTGGCATCCTGTCCTGGGAATACCCGCCTTTCACCGGTAGTCTGCTGGAGATAGGCACCAGACCAAGCAGGAGAAATTGGATGGATGGATGAATTGATTCTTTGACTTTATTTTTAATTGAATGTTCATTTGTTTGCCTGTTGTTTTTCCACAAGATTCAACCCTGATCCCTGAAGTTGGTGCAAAGCATTAATGAAGTTAGATACATGTATTTGATTTTAGGAAATGTTCTCAGATACTTTTGCTTGGAAGAATGTTCAAAATGTTGAGCTTACAAGTATAACTACAGCACGAATGAATAAATAGCACTATTTTCTATTGAGCATGGGGCCCATTTAAAGGTTGTGAGGACAGTTTCTCCTTTCATGTGTCATCCATCCAAACGAAGCTGCCACCTGTGACAAATGTCTTTCAAAAATGCCTCCAGCCTTTATCTCCCACATGCTGGCCATTCTTCTGTTTCGTCACCTTGTGCGTCACTGCTTGTTTCATAACTCATTAGGAGTGACCTGTATATTTCTCCTTCTATAGTGTGTGCGTGCATGAAAAATGCTTTTAGTTTCTTGGCTCACATATAGACTGCTTGATTAGTTTGTAAAGGGGGAAGACAAATAAGATAATACAAACTCCTGCATGTGGCGTAAAGCACTCAGGACGTGTTAAAAATTGGCAGGTTGCAATATGTTGGATCTCTCCTTTTCCCAAAAAGAAGCAAGCAAAAGAGCAAGCATAAGTCACCACTTAATAATGAAACAAAACATTTTTCACTTTGAGTCATTTTATAACCAAGCCCAATGTTCTTTAATTATATTGCAATACTACAAATAAGCACATACATTTAAAGGAGAAGGAAATATCTTTCAAATATAACATTTTAAAACTGCTCTGGTTATTTATATGTTACATCTTTTGATATCTTAACCCTAAATAAAACTGCATCAGTCACATAGTCTTCCCCACTTCCATTTTAAACACATGACAGAGCAGTGAATCAGTCATACACAGCTTCAAACCTACCAATAAACTGATTTTTATTTTCACTGACAAGCTAATCAGAGATAGCATTGATCCGCAAAGCAGAGAAGCTGATTTGGAGGAGATTTGCAGCTAAGATGGAAGAATCTGTGTGCAGGACATTTATCAATTCTTGAACTCAACAAACCAGGCCTTAATGAATTACCTTCAAGCTATTGCTTAAGGAGAGAAATGTAAGAGGTGTGGTTTAAAGATTGTTAAAAGCCATTTAGATGTTCCACCAAACTTGTAAAAAGAAAAGCAAAACTAAAAACATACTGGGATTACATGCATAGCTTTGAGTGGAGAGGAAATCTAACATTGCAAACCGTCCTGGAGAAAAAAGCCACATGGTGGTAGGAGTCTTTTGACCCACATGCAGGAAGGACGCTCAGGAGAAAAGAGCATAAGACAAAATGACAAGAGAATAATGGATAGACAAGGGGATCCAACAGAGATGAGGCAAGGGGGATAACTGGGAGCTCTGAAAGGAGAGATAAAGTGAGAAGGTTGAAGATGCAGAAAAAAACTAAAGTACTTTGAAACAGCCTTTGTATTTCTAAAATTCACAACTTAGTGAATAGTGCAAACTTCAAAAATACAGAAAATTTTAAGTAGTATGAGTGAATAGGATAACAATAAGAAGCAAAAAATAAGATTGAAGTGTAATTTCAAGAAAAGGAATGCAATTTTAATGAGAAAAAAATACGACACCCCAACTCTAGTGTATTCCCATCTGAAATGCTTCAATTTACACACAACAGGAGAACGTGATGACTGAGCATACTGAAAGACATTTGTCTGGTATGAACTGACTGATGATTACTCAGCTGAGAGTGAAAACCAAGGTGAGATCTAAAGTGCTCTTTAGGGGTTTCAGAAAATGGTTGTAGCAGCTTCTGAGTCTGGTGAGAGATTTTAGGAAATCTCAAAAGAATCCGAAATCAGCTATTCAGCTGTACTGAAAACAGCCTTAGAGTGAAAGACATATAAAAAGATTGCCAGCACGCAATGCATATCTTACCATCCAAGCAAGTCAGCTATGAAAGCATTCTAAAAGACTCTAAGATAAGCCTATATCAACCGCCTACATGTCGTCACGCAGCTTATGGCAATAGTCTTGCTACTGTTGATGCGAAAGCCTAAACAAACAGAAAGAGATTGCACAGCTTTGCCTTTTAATGGGGGATGTATGGGGAGGAAACCTTTGCTCACAAGTAGAACTCTAATGAAAGATTAAAGTTTGCATAAGAGAATTCAGAAAACAATCAGGGTTTCTGGAATATTTTTCTTTAGGGGTATACCCTAAACAGGTCACCAGTCTTTCACAGGGAAACAGAGAGTGACAGACAACCTTACACATATACTCAGAATTATGGCCATCTTTGAGAGACCAATTAATCAGGCAAATAGGTTTCTGGAAAGGTGGGGAAAGAATGCAAACTCCAAGTAGTAAGTTCCTTGCAAGACTTCAGTGTGCAAACAACCAACATGCAGGCACAGCCTGCTTTATCTACTAGCAGTTTTAGGTGTGTTTCCATATATCAGCCTGCCAGAATATTGAACTATATTGTAGCTTCATTCAACTGGTCAAGTATTTAAGGCAAGCTTAAATTTAGAGGTGTCCATCTTTATTTTTTTTACATTTATAGTGCATTGTGCCAAACTCACTAGTAGAAAAAGCAGCTTCACATTATGATTCTCTCATTACTGTGTCTTACCTTAAAAAAACAAAACAAAACATGAAACCTCCTTTCATTAAAGAAAGCTTACATTAAATTTCAAGGGATTTTTTTTTCAAAAATTAATTGCCCCCCCACACACACACACACCCACACCCACACACACACACACACACCATATTCATGAGTCCAGTATGCAGTAAGGCCTTGTTGCTCACTACATATTTGTCTTTGGTATAATAGGTGTATCTAACTGATCTCCCTAACTAAAACAGCTGTGACGCTTAAATTGTAAAGATTCCTTGGAGATGCATTAAATCTTACTAATGATTAGAATTGTGTTTTGTGTTTTTGAAAAGTTTATGAAAAGCAATGAAAATCTTATTTCTTGTGTATAAGTTCATATTCAAGCCTAAGTGAGTGAATGTGTGGATGATATTTTGAAAAACACATCACTGATCATCCGTATCTGTGAAGAGTTCATGCTGAGAGACAAATTGTTGATAATCTTCCCATCAGAGGTGCTGGATTCAAATGTCAAAGCTAATTTCCTCAGTGCAGTGTAACAGACGAGCTCAGTATAACTACCATCACCAACAGCAACCTGTCAGTCTAAAGCACAACTCTGTCAGCTGCATTTAAAACATTTCAGTATGATGTGACTGATGCACAGCTTTAGGCAGCAATCAGAATAAATACAGTGCTTTTATATATAATAAATGAACTGCAGGGTAAAACCAATGATTTGCATTGTGTTTGCGTGTTGCTCTCACCATGGTGGGAATGCATCATGAGGTTTGTTCATTAATCACATCACTGATCATAGAGGGAATGAAAGGGAAACTTCTGGTTATGGGAGAAGTTATTTAATTGGGTTCAGCTTTTTTAGTCGTACACTAATTTACAACCAACATAATATCAAAGAACTTTTGATAAGTAAGCTACATTAAAATCAGTCCACATTCATTCCATTTAATATGATTTGTTCTTTTAGCTAATCGTTTCTTATTGGGTCATCATAAGTCATTTCCGCGGGATGCCCTTTTGGAAGCAACTTATATTGGAACCTTGTTCCCCTGTGTCAAAAAAAACCAAACTTATCCTGCTAAATCATAAAGAGACTGTAAAAATATAATCTTTTTTTTGTATCCAATCCAATTCAATATAGACAGATGAAACATCAAATGAAGTCACTGTTTAGTTGGTCCAAATTATAAGTTCATTTTCCTCAAATGCATTAAAATGTTGTTTCCTAAGCAGTTACTTACCAGAGGAAACCAGTAATGAACCTTGAACTAAAGAGATCTGAGTGGAGAAGAACAACATATTTTTTTACAGGAAGAAACCCTGAAAGAGGCAATATAAAAAAGAATAGTGGTCAAATCAACAGGCCCTGTGGAACACCATGACTTATACAAATTTATGAAATACAGTAAAATTATATGGGTTTGGTTTTTTGTTATTTTATTTCTTAATTTTTTTTTTGCTAATCTTATAGCATGATTAGAAAATGTATAAAAAAGACACAAATAAGGTTGTGCTTCATAATGATCTAAGATATGCTCTAAAATGTAAATTTAAACCCAAATAATAATCAAATATTGCTTTCCCTACTGATTTATGATATACTAGAACTCGTACTCGTCGTCTTCCGCTTTATCCGGGACCGGGTCGCGGGGCAGCAGTCTCAGCTGAGACCCCCAGACTTCCTTCTCCTCAGACTCCTCCAGCTCTGCTGGGGGAACCCCAAGGTGCTCCCAGGCCAGCCAAGAGACATCGTCCCTCCAGGGTGTCCTGGGTCGTCCCCTGGACCTCCTCCTGG
>JAUZNJ010068518.1:0-53859 GCA_034780135.1 Jordanella pulchra
CCCCTTCCTGGCTCAATCGGAACCACACCAGGTACCCTCCGAACCAGAACCAGTATCACCTCACTGGATTCCCTGGCTAACCAAACTCTCGTTGTAATACTCTTTGAGTCCCGCTTTGGACCCGAACCGGAACCAGAACCGGAACCTTGCAATCTGTGTTTATTCTTAAATAAACTGTTTAACTTTTTCCCCGAGTACGTGTGGTGTTCTGCATGTGGGTTCGTCACCTTAAACCCACCATGACACATACTACTTTAACTTTTTCTTATTTCGTCTCTTTACATCAAATAACACTGATGTATGCATTGCGATTATATCTGATAAACCAAATTCTAAATGGAGCTGTTCCCTTTCTGGAGTCAAGGGTGTGTTGGAGAAAATTAGAGAACGGGCATCATAAAGACACCATAACCCAGCAGAAAGGTCAGGGAGAATCTTATGTAGAAGTTTAAAGCAGAGTTGGTTTATAAAAACACGGAGTTTAAACATCTAAACCTTCAGCCAGATTTTCAGTGGCCCAGTCAAAGTCCAGTTACATCCACTGGGGCAGGACTCCATATCACCTTGATTTGAATATCAATGAGCTCTGAAGTAAAGAAGATTTGACAAAAGTGTCCACTGTTTCAACGTTGGTAGAGACATTCCCCAAAAGACTCGCAGCTGTGACTGCAGTGAAATGAGGTTTCAGATGGTCGCCAGTCAGGGTGTTTTTTCAAAATTGTAACCGTTTTTAACACCATGCATCCTTTGTTTATCACCTATTAAAAATACAGCGAGAACTACGTTTGCAAGGGAATACAATTCTTTTAAAGCATCATTTTTTTCAGCAGCATCAAAGTCTGCTAATGAACTAAGAATTAAAGTTTTTTTCACCTTTCTAATGGAGCTCAACTATAATAGACTAATACCCCTTTAAATAACATAATTTGTCCAACAGTCGCAGTTATTGTATGATCAGATGTTTTCTCCTCTCAGCCTTTAAGGAAAGAGCACCTTAATCTGCAGCGATGAGAGGCACACACGGCATAAACGCTCTGATTCGTCTGCTGTTCTTCATGCTGCCACAGGTTAGTTCTGATCAAATGTTGTTTACTTTTCTAACAGTTGATGCCCTCATTTGGTGCTGATGCTCTTTTGCTTATTCTTACAGCTGGAGACTGGCATTGGGAAAGTTTTAGAGGAAACTTATCTGAAATGGGTTCAGTATAAACAGGACTGTATCAAAATGATAATAAATGAGCCACTTCCTCAAGGTATAAACCAGAAAGTTAAATTAATATATCTTAAGGTTGAGTTTGTCCATCAAATCGTCATGGCGCACCAATGACCATAATGTTTCTCTCAAGGCTCAGATTTGCTACATTTAATTAGCCTCCAGATTGATTTTATGGTTTATTATTAATTTGAGTCTAATTAATGAAATAGATTTAAAAAAATGTTTTTTGTGGATTTACTCTTTCACCACTTAAACAATAAAAATTTTCTTTTTCTTCTTTATCTTTCCAGAAGGCTTGTTTTGCAACCGGTCATTTGACCGATACGCCTGCTGGCCAGATACTCCTGCAGGCTTGATGGTCAACATTTCGTGCCCTTTCTACCTGCCCTGGTTTGACAAAGGTGCAGATTATTTTTCTGTCATTTCCTCTCATTCTGTCTGCTTTCGTTTTCTTGACATATAAAAGCTACGGTCAAAAGTGTTGAATGCTACACTTAGACTGAATTATACCAGCACTGTGGGTTGTTACAGTCCACTTTTATATGGATGTCATTGAACATGTCCCAGTTGTGATGAGCACATACGTCAAAACAGGTTGTTATTGTTTAGAAGTTATTCTGACACTTAAGCACAGTTTTTTTAATGACCTTACTGTAACTTTGCAGGGGCATTGTGTCTGAACTGTTGTTTTTTTTAAACACTGGTTTAATATTTTCTGTTATTTAGGGGTTTATTATTTTAATCATATCATAATCTATGCAAGGCAAAACCTTGTTAAAGACAGTTTTGGGTAAAATGTCAAAACATGTGTGCATCATTGTAGCAGGAGGAGCTTTGTTGTTGCAAGATTTATTTTAAGCTTTTTTTGTTCATTTCGTATAATCAGGTACAAATATTGATTAAAGACAGTGTTCTTATCAGAAACCTCTCACTTCTTTTGAAATACATTTCAGACTGGGGCTTAATGTCTAAAGGACATGCATGCTTTTTTTTTGTGCAAAACTTTGTGTCTCATATTTATAAACTTAGAGGAATCCTTCTTCTTTTCAGCCAAATGACCCATGTTTGTTTACGCACTGTACCATACTGCAACTTTCCCCCTCAAAAGACCTTACAAATTATTCTACATATAGTGTCTCAGGGATCTGTGCGTAGGCGATGTGGTTCCAATGGACTCTGGGAGACAGACGGAAGCGGACATGTGTGGAGGGACATCAGCGAGTGTGAGGAAGAAAAGGAGGTGGCATCTCAGGAGGTACAAGTGGGGTCTCTACTACAGCTTGCAAAACATAATATATTATATGAGGTTGCAGGAAAAAAAAAATGCTTCAAAAATTGATAAACAAGTTTAAAAAGTCGAGGTGTTTCGTTGTTATAATTTGAACTGATGTTCTGTAGTTTTTTTTTTTGTAATGTTCTAATAGGTCTTCTCGTGTTCTCATTTTTTTCCCATTGCACTTTTGCCACTTCACTTGGCTTATTTCCCTCATTTGTTAGATGTTTTGATGTTAGCGCATTTATTTATGTTTAATTTGCTAGTTTATTCTCATGTTCTTTCTACATTTATGCATTTGTTTTTGGTCTCTGTTCTGTGCGTCTGCTCAGTTTTATCCATGCTTTTTGTGTCTGCTCTCCACCACAGCCAACAGCACTAGTTCACCTGTGCCAAATCATAATCACTTGTTCCTCTGACTTGTTTCTCCACTACTTAGTCTTTTGTTTTCTTTCTCTGTTGAAATATCAAGCACCATGTCTGTTGTTGGTCAAGGACCAATTTTTCCACTTTTCTGTAAATTACCTTAACCTAACAATCCTGTCCTGGCGTTTCAGTCTGCACCTTGGATCAGCACAATAATCTTTGACAACAATGGCATAAAAGCTTTTATGTCTGGAGGATCAAATATGGTTGAGTTTGAGGCTCTGGAGTTTTTTTCTTTTTTGTTAAAAACCTTGCAGATGAGAATAAACTTTACAAAAGAAGAGGCTGGTGTGACTGAACAAAGAAGCAGAAAAAAATGCATAAAATATAGCATATAAAAAATATAAAGACTAAAGTGCACCAAAGCACTAGGGGAATTTATGTAATGCTCTAAAACAGAGGACCCAGAATTCGAACCAGACACAATGGGCAAATTTGAACAATTTTTGAAATGTGCTACAGGAGCTGGAGAGACAGTGATCGTTAGGAAAGGCAACTGTTTTTTCTGGGGAGAGAGTTCATATGTGAGTGACCAGCACTTGTTGTTAGCTTGGTATTTTGGAGAAAGCTGGGATGAAAAACATGCAAAGGTAAGCAGGTTGAGTTACATGGATGGTCAGAGCAATGATCGTTGTCGGGGATGGAATCTGTGTCAGAGCCAGGAGGTCAGAGATCCGAGGACAATCCAAAACAATATCCAGAGCCAGAGTCGGGGACAAAGCAATTGCCAGAACCAGGTGATCAGATGACTGAGAGCAAATCCAAAATACAGGACAGAGGTTCAGTCAGGCTAACGTAGGTTTATGTAGGCAGAGAAGCAGGTGGATCTGATAAACATGATGAGAAACAGAGCAGAGGAGGAGGTGGAGTTAATTGAGATGATTTGACCAGCACTAGTGCACAGATTCATGACAATTTAACCACTAAGTCAGACAGGGTTGCAGCATTTTACCCCCATACATGTTCTATTGTAGAAGATTAATCCACTGGTTTAAAGAAGTCATGCAGGAAAATTTTCCTACAACTGTCTCCTACAACTTTCTTCAGGGGGATTTTCTCACTTCTGGTCCAGTCTTACCTCCTGTATTATAAAGTTTGCACCATTTATGTGTCACAGCACATTTAGCTATTTGTAGTGCTTTTGCCATTTGTTTAGCCATTTTTTTTACATTCACATCCACCTGCCACAATATTTAAGTCTCTGGGTTGTCTTGATGCAAAATAAAAGAGAGAAAACATAAAGTCTATCCAGTATATCAATTTCATTTTGTAATTTTTCATTTCTCTTTATTATGTCTTTTATTTGTCATTTGATTCAGTTTGATCCTAATTAAATGTGTCTTTATCTTCATAGCTTTGGCACAAACAGCTGATGATGAGCTTCCGGACTTTGTACACTGTCGGCTATTCCTTGTCTCTGTCCACACTTATATTGGCTCTGATCATTATTCTGAGCTTTAGGTGAGCTGTCTTGCACAAACTACACGTAGTCCTCTGTATTTTAGTATGTTTATTCTGTAAACCCACTTTATGCCTTTTCCCCTTCCCTTTAAGCAGACGGACAGGATGTCCAGTTAGTTACTGTGCTGCTTTGGTGCTACAGCTAAGACAGTTATGCTGAGCTACTGTCTGAAGGTTGAGTAGCATCAAGATGGATCTTTTTGAACCCATCCTGATAATCAGTTTCTCTGAAACAAAATGTCTCCGCTCAGATTAGGGAATCCTGTTGCAGCATTTTCCAGCAGCAAGTAGAATCAATGGGGTTGCTCTCGGCTGGTATTTACTAACCAAGAAATGTTTTAGGAATTCCTTGCATGTCCAAACCGTTCCTGGTCTCTCCATAGCACCTTATTTTCTTTAACATTAAGAGCCATGTTTTAACAAAACCCAGGACAAATTTTCAGTCCATTCTTTTAAAATGTACCTGCATGTGTTTGGTTTTTTTTATGCCACTGATGAGCTTTAATTTTCCTTTAAACCCCTCTGCTCATCATGGAGTCTATGACACTCAGTTGGTCCTGCCACAGCAAAGCTTCCCAAACCAGTAAACTTCTCACTCCATGCTTCAGAGTTGGTATGAGGTCCTTAACAAGGACTGCTGTGTTAGGCATAACCCAATCATGTTCCTGTTCAGGTTGTCATTTAATTAAATTTAGGACTAATCTGTTCAAAGAGTATAATGCCAGATGTTTACGTCTTTTTCTATATTATCTCAGACAAATTTTATCTGGAGTCATGGTCTTTTCAGGGATCCAAGTTCTTCCCCTTCATACACTCCAGTGAAGTTTAACTTATTTAGTCTCTCTCTCATTGGACAGATATGAACTTTATGTCAGCTGTAGCAAGAACCTACTTTTGGTCTCTTGATGACATTTTAGAGATTTTTGCAGCTTCTTATAACATCTTGCAGTCTGCTCTTTGGTGAACTTATCTGGAAAGACCTGAAATAAATTACATTTGTTCTGCATATCCTCCTCTTGTAAACTAATGTATTGTCCATACAGTGGAACAGCTCAGTATTGAACAGAATGCCTCTTCCTGTGCTGCATTAAAGAAGCCCATTTGTTTTAAAGGTTGTTCTTTTTGTTTTTCCAACCTGTAAAATATACCAACTGCACTGTTGTCAAAAATCAGAGCAGGAATGGATGAACAGAAAGCTTTAATTAAATTAATAAACCTCACATCCACAGTAGCAACACTTTGTTTCTCTGAGAGGACTTTTTTAGCCACATCACATTAAGAAAGATTAACCCGTTTCAGCTTGGTGATTGTCTGTTTAATCTAAAAACAAAGTAAATCAGAAATGGGTTGAATTTTTAAAAAAAAAATCTGATTAACACATTTCAAATTTCATGTGTGTGAACAGGAAACTGCACTGTACCAGAAATTACATCCACGCCAACCTGTTTCTGTCCTTCATCCTGCGAGCTTTGGCGGTCATTGTAAAGGACACAATGCTGGATCGACACTTTGGAAGAGAAATTGTCAAGCATACCGATGTAACAGCAATGCTCAGTCATCAGGTGGGTTTCAAAGCTTAACTCTGCTGAAAATCTCTAAGCTTAAATTCAGCAAAAGCCCTCAGGTAATAATTTTTTTCCCCCAATCTGCCAGGCTGCTATCGGCTGCCGGACTGCGCAGGTTATGATGCAGTACTGTGTCTTGGCCAACCATTACTGGTTCTTTGGAGAAGCAATATATTTGTACTCTGTTCTCATTTCCTGTGTGTTCATTGACAACAACAAATACCTGCCCTATATCTGTCTCGGCTGGGGTAGGTAACTTTTTTAATGATTTGACACATCTTAAGAGGTTTAAAGGAGCTAAAATTTTCCCCTTCACCATCTGCTGGAATTTTCTTTACGTGCTCAATTCAGTATTAAACTACTCTGAGATTCATTCAAATAGACACTTTGAAAGCAAATACATTAATCACCAGAGTGACATATGTGCCTGGCAGCAGAGGCGTCAGTGCACAGAAACCATGGAAACATTTACTCAGTATTTCTCATGTTTTCTGGCTGGTTTTTCTGTTTTTGAGGATTTTTTTGTTTGTTTCTGACATGCTCAGGTACCCCTCTACTGTTTGTGGTACCCTGGGTGGTGATGAAGGTTCAAAAGGAAAACAAAGAGTGAGTGACAGTCTTCTCCGGTGTAATAGCTCTGTGTGCCACTGATAAGAAGGGTTGCTTACTGTATGTATGTTTCCTCTTTCCAGATGTTGGGCAGTTAATGAGAACATGAACTACTGGTGGATCATTCGCTCTCCAGTTCTTATAGCCTCACTCGTAATGATGACACACACAAATCAGCTCCCATCTGTTTGTTCATCCACATTTAATTTGCCATCATCCGACATCATTCACACTTTCAAAGAATTGAAAAAAATATTTATACTCCTTTAATCTTCTTACAGATAGTATTAGATTTTAACCCCAAACATCAATCTATTTAACTAGGATGTTATGTGAGCAAAAAAGAGTGATATGTTAAAGACCAACTCTGACACTTAAAAATAAAGACTGAAATAAGTGCTTCATGAATACATAGATCATATAATTAAATGGGAAACAAAATACATCAAGTAGATAACTATAAGCAGTAATTCAATTAAACAATGAAAGATAAATGTATTAATAAATTAGCTTCTTTATTTTTTCACCCTTATAATAATTACATCATTAATTTAATATCATTTTTTAGCTATATTATTTAATTGCTTGTATTAATATGCATTTAGTTCTGTGTACATTTTTATATTTTTGTTATTTAAGTCTTTTTTCCTTTCACTTTTCCATTTCTTTATTGATGAACAACTTGAGATGTATATCATCCTTGCAGGTTCCCAAAAGAAACTGCAGCCGCTGCTTCAAAAAAGCACATTCAGCAAAAGAAGCAAATTCAGTCTTCATCTAATTTCTGACTAGCTAAGGGAAATGAGGATGTTGAACTTTTGCTAAATTGTGACTAAAATACACGTAACTTTAATCCCATCATTGAGTTGCTGGGTTACAAGAGAAGATCAAGTTTATTGTTCTCCTGTGGTATCATATGCCAGAGCTTTTGTCCAAGATAAGGATAATCCCAAACTTGCTTCATATCAACATTAATGCCAAGTTCTCAACAAGTCAACAGCTCTGCAGTCATTTCCAGACGTCTGACAAAATACTATGTGCTCAACTTGTTGCAGATCTGTAGAATTCCTCTGCTGCAGCACAAACACATTTAATAATATGTTCCACTGTTAAATTTTAAGATCTAAAATGTCAATGACTTTCTATCATTTCGAACTGTACATACCACTTGATTAATTAGATGACTAATAATTTAATTATTAAAAAAGAGCAACATATCTAAATACATTTATATAGATCGACAGTATTTTGGTGTGTTTTCTAATATATTTGTGTAGATGCCATAATAATATTTGCTGTATGTAATAAAAGAATAAAAAGCAAATTATAGTAGTTTAGTTATATTTTTAGAACTTGAACGTATATGTATATTATTTTGGCTGTAGAATAAGTATATCAAGCAATTTTTTTTTTTAAATCTAACAGGATTTACACTATTTCAGAAATACTCCAGCAAGACAGTATTTCCTTTGCATAAAGTCGGCTGATGACGGCATGCAGCCAAAATGCGTTCTTGTTTAAAAAAGGCCAACTAAGGAGATGAAATCTCATTATCTGAGAAGAATTTTGTAAAAAATAAAAATAAAAAAACAATAAAATATTTTTAAATAGTCCATAAGTCAACCCTAAATTTTCCAAAGGATGTATAATGGGTTCCCTTTAAAAAGCCATGTCAATTTTCCTCACCATTAAACACTACTTTCTGTTTGTTCATTTCTGAAAATCTCAATAAAATGTTTACATTTTTGGTGTCAAATTGTTCCAAATTATAAAGATTTCAAACAGTTGGACAATGGCTGTAATAGGTATGGCAAGAATATATGCTGGATGGTATTTTTTTTTTCATCAACAGATCAACTTTTTGATTTTTGCGAAGATCCTTGGGGTAATATTTTCCAAACTACGAGCCAACATCCACAGTCAATATCCAGATTATAAACTGCGGCAAGTCTCAGAACTACTTTATAATCTGCTGATAAGCTTGATAGAATTCCCTCTTGAAAATATCACTGTCTCTTGATAAAGTGTAAGATCTAGCTTCATTTTGTGTTCTCTCCCTTTGCCTTCAGGCTTGCCAAAGCGACCCTCACCCTCATTCCTCTGTTTGGGATTCATGAGGTGATTTTCATCTTCGCCACAGATGAGCAAACAGCAGGGGTTCTACGCTACATAAAAGTTTTCTTTACTCTATTTATCAGTTCGTTTCAGGTAGGTGCAAGAAAAGTACAAAAAAGCCAATGGGTGTACTACACCGCAATCTAAGCATCCATTGTGTTTAAAGAGCTCTTAGCCCACATTGCTATAACCAAACAGGATTTTTGATTAGTTTGTTTCCCTGCAGGGCTTACTGGTGGCTGTGCTCTACTGCTACGCAAATAAAGAGGTACCTGATTTTCATCTATTGTCATTTCAAAAATGACAGATTAATGGTTTTAAGAAAACAGGTGTTGTCAAATAAAGGTGTCAGATAAAATAAGACCAGTGGTTGTTTTTAATTTGGGCAACATAGCTAACTCCAAGGTCATGGTTCTCGACCGGACAAAGGTGGCTTGTCCGCATCAAGTTGGAGGAGAGTTTTTTCTTCAAGTGGATGACTTCAAGTATCTTAGAGTCCTGTTCATAAGCGAAAGGAGAATATAGTGAGAGATTAAACAACGGTATGATGCGGCTGCCACCATGATCTGGAGACGGCACCGGTCTGTTGGGGTGAAAAGAGAGCTGAGGCAAAGCTCTTGACTTAGCGGTCGGTCCTACCCTCTCCTAGATACAAGCGGTTGAAATTACCCTTCTCCTCTCGCTGGCACTATCTTAAAGATGTGGAGAAGCTTGGTCATCGGGGAGAGGCTTGGAGTAGTGCTGCTTTCCCCCCCATGTCAAAATGAGTCAGCTGAGGCAGCTTTGACATCTGTGTTGAATGCCCCGTAGACTCCTCCCTCAGGAGGTACTTCAGGTATATCTCACCAGGGAGGCCCAAGGGATGACCCAGGACACAATGAAGGCCCAATGTGTCCCTGGGAGTGCTTCTGGCTTTCCCCAGTGGAGCTAGAGGAGGTTTCTGGATAGAAGATAGTGTAGCATTCTCTGCCTAAACCGCTAACCCCACGATCCAGTCCTGGATAAGAAGATGACGAGTACTAGTATGAGTAGTAGTAGTACTAGAAGTAATTCTTCAAGGTGGCATTAGAACGGGGAGCCTTGATGCTTCACCCACACTCTGATAGGAAGCTACACTCAGTTTGCTGCCAACATAAGAAGGTAGATGTTACCGATCAACACCTCTGAGCATTTTCCTCTGCACTACATCCCAGAGGATTTACTAGATTTTGAGGGCACCATGTTTAGCTGGAGGCAGAGCGCCACACTTTGTATCTATTTAAACACCTTCCTCTGAGTCAGGCCAGTTAACAGGCGAGTATCTCCGTGTGACTTTGACAAGGTCGTGCGGGTACATAAAAACCCGTAGTCTTTCAATTTAAGGGTGTTCCATTCCAGGATTTGATAGAAATCGTCCTAAATACTTTTCTAAATCTAAGATTACAAAAAAGCACACAAAGCCTCCCCTGGGTCATTATTTAAAAGATCCTTGTGTTCATGTTTTTGGTTTTGTCAGTTTCTGATCACTTCATGGTCATTAATTATTGTAGTCTAGGTCTTTTCTACAGCTGTTTGTTCCTTTTTGTTTTATGTTTGAGCTCTGTTGTTGGTGTTTGACTAATTTCTCTTTGGTATATAGTTCTTCAGTTAGGTGTTCACCTTGTTTTGTTAGTAGTTATTATTTATTTTCACCTTCAATCAGTTGTCCTGGTCTATGCTCTTCATCAGCTGCTTATCATTAGACTAAATATCCTCCCTCAGTTTCATTGTTTCTAATCACACCTCCTGGGTATTTCTACCATCTGTTTGTTGCACATTTATTTATTTCTTTTCTCGTTGTCAGTCCACTCTGATTCTATGTCCTGCTCGCCTCATGTTCAGCTCTAAATTTTTAATATAAATTTTTTCAAACTTACCATGATGCCCAATCTCTTTTCTGCACTTTTTTCCCATGTAAAATGCTAACCTTAACACAAGGAAAGTGAAAAATGACTGCCGGCAATCACACACTGCCTCCTTTCAATCTACAAAGGGCATTTTCAGGCAATATAAAGTCCATACAATGAGAGAGTTTTTTTATAATGGGGGCATTTAAGAGAATCCGCCTTCCAAGTCAATTAACCCTGAGAGCAGACCTTACAATGCTTAGAAAATTACAAAAAAGCCTGAGGCTTCTTGTCTGACTGTACAATTGAAATAAGATCAAACCGTTATGTCTGGGAAGCTGCTGGGATGAAGAGCTAAGGCAATGAAACTTAAACTTTTAAGTTACATCTACATGAACCCTGAGAGGAATTTGTTTGGCAAGAAAAATGAACAGATGGTTGCCATTTGAAGGAAAACTTTATTTTTTCTTTCAATAAAACTATGTCCTAGCAACTAGATAATGGGGAGTTATGTTGTGGGCTTGTTTTTCTTGCCACATGGCCTACAACAGGGGTCAGGGCTTTAAAACTATGAAAGCCATTTTAAGCTTGGTCCTGTGAAACAAAATGTGTTTAATATGTTCATTTAAAAAATAATTCTTGTTTTTTACACTACCTACATGAGGAATTTAGTTTTAATTTTTATGTCAGAAAAACAAACATATTTCTTTTTTTAAATAAACAATGCTATTAAATCTTTACATCAAGGAGATTTTGTTTTTCAATGGAACATTTCAGGTAAATGACTTCAAAAATATAACATTACTGTTAGTGTGAAAAAATACCCATATCTGCCTGGTATTTGTTTTTTTTTTTTTTTACTTTACATTTTAAATTATTGGTCATTTATTTTTTAAGTTTGGACAAAAGTTATAGGTTCCAAAAATCAAAGAGGGTCTAAAGAGCCATGTGTTGCTTTGACGCCTGACCAAGAAAGTTTACGATCAGTGAGTTCTCCAAAAACTCCTCTTTATATCAGAGTATTTGGAACTAAAGGTAAAACCATCAGCACCTGAACCTTGACCAAAACCTTGCTAGGCAATTAATGATTTAATGTTGCTTGTAGATGGTTTCTCAAATCCAAAGCAAGAAACTGTTTAAGTGAGATGGAATTGACTTGACCTAACCAAGTTAATGCTGCTGGAGGTCGTTTAACTTTTGCATTTTATCTTGATTTGTTCTCAAATTTCACACTCTACTTTTGATTTTTTCTTTTTGTAAGATATAGTGCTTTTAATGCTGCTTTTGGTGCTTTTGGATACTTAGATTAGATTGGAATAATTATAGAAGCTGATAGAGACCTTGGATCTCATTTATCAATTATATCCTGAAAACCCCAAAATGGCATACGCAAAGAGATTCAATTAATTGTTGTTTATGTTTAACCCTTGTTAGAGCCAACAAGTGGTTAACAGCTTTGATTTAAAAAAATCTGGATAAGCTACCCAAAAAACGAAAATCTATAAGAATTAAAAAGGGGGAAAAAGTACTTTAGATTAGCTTATTACATTTAGATTATTCCTAATCTCTCTATAGATATGTGCATTATGTCAGATCTGTAATAAACTGCAGCCTTAAGAGAAGTCTATTCTTGTCCACATTAAATAATTTATGTGTATCTATTATTTGTTCATGTATATCATATCTTAAATGGGATGCTGTTTATCCATATTCATTCCTGTTCCTTTAGCACTGTGCACCCAGCTACCGTTCTGGGGTCTTATTTATACAATAGACTTGTGCCCATTGACCTCCTTATGAAGAGGGATGGTGTGGGTCCACTGTTTGGTCTTTGAACCCTGTTCAGCAGATAGATTTAAGAGCAATTCTCTAGAGAGTCTGATGAGCTGATAAACCAGTCATTGTCATTGGTCAGGAAATCTTAGTGATCCCTGAAAACACTTTCCCTCCTAATTCTCATATTTTCAGCCTTTTTCAGCAAACTGATAAAAAATTAAGTATTGTGCTATGATTAAGATTTGAGCCTCTCTTTTTTTATTTATCTGAATGGCCCTCAAGTATAGTTCACCAGAGCTAACACGTACAACACAGCAATATCAGCTACTTATGATGACATAGATCTGTGATTAATGGGATATTGAACGTCTCAGTGGTCTTCATCTGACTTTAGGTAATTTTCACACTTCATTTTCGGCATTCACAAGTTTGATAAATCAGGCTCCTAATTATTTCTGTTGTGTCTAAAATGTAAAATCCTAACTTGGGTTGGGCTTTTTTTTTACCTTGATGTGGGCTTTGGTCCTAAAACTAGTATTTTCACACATAAATGAGGGCCTCACAATCTTACAATTATTAAGTTTATCAATTAAAAGTAGCAAAATACATAGGAGGATAAAATTGCATGCCAGCGTTTTGATTAGCTTCTTCTCTGGTTACAGGTGCAGACAGAGTTGATGAGGAAGTTTCGCAGCTGGAGAACAGAGACAGACATTTTGGTGCAGTGACTAGCTGGGCTCAACCCTCGAGTTGAAACTTTTTCCATTGTCACTGTTCAAGATTGCAACAGATCGTCCATGTCAGCAACCAGGGCAATGCCGGACATTTCCCCAACTCCTGACAACTCACAGGTTTTTGGACGCTGTGATAGAATGACTTCACCAGCAGATGGTTTGGTTGAGCAACCTCCTCAAGCCGGGACTGAAGGAGAAACTCTAGAGCCCAGGAGTAACAGGGAAAATGAACATATGTCTGCAGCAATGCAGGTGTCTTTCCTCATTCATCTTAAAGACCCTGTTGAGTGTCCCCCACATGTTGTTGACACAAACTCAGACTGAAATTTTTATCATTGTAGGACTACATCTCTGATTCTTTTTGATTTTTGGTGAACATCCTAAAATATATATATTGTCAAAATGTCTTTAATTACAAGTTTTTTTTTGTATTGGAAAACAATTTCTAACAGAAATATTGCTGCTTTGTGACTCGTTAATAGTTTAAGAGAGTGATTTAAAAACCTTTCATAACAATCATCGGCTCAGACTCTCGGTTCTGGAAGTTACACCATCCTGACCAGTTTTATAAAACAGGGATATACAACAATTCGTGGGACTTTTATAATCTGTGGTGTTACATCATACAAACACATAGTTGTGTTTTGTGTGATTTCTATAAGGCAATGAACACTTTGTAGTTTGAGGTTAATGTGTTTTTGGAAACTTTCACCAAAATCCAGAAGCTGTCAATCCAGTATCGTCTCTTTCTGTATGGTACAACTTGATGTAAACAATAACCTATATTTTCAATGTCTGATCATTTGTGTTTCTTTAAAAAAAATGAGAACTATTTACAAAAGATGCAGTGGAAAAACATTAAAAGCTTGTGTAATGCTAATGGTACTTAGCCTAGATACAAAGCATTACAGTTAGCAATTATCTCATCATAAAAACTGGAATTTACATTCGTCCTAAACCGAAGTTCAGACCTTATATTTTAAATTTTTGTTCATATTTGTTTTCTTCAGTTATTGGAGAAAGTTTTCCCATCACATTCTCTTCACTTTTCTCTTTTGAGGTGTTTCTAAGGATGATAATTGTCCTTTGCTTGTCTTTTGGTAGCTAGAATTAATTTGGTTTAGATCACAGTAAAGATTGCTTGTGTTTAAAGTAAACTCTTCCTTAGAGGGTAGAATAGTTGTCTAATACTAGAGTTGATGATTTGCTTTTAGGTTCCGAATGTCAATTTGCCATTTTGCAAGGCACTTAAATTCAAATAATGACAATGTCAACTTTCTCTATATAGCTTGGAGGATTCAGTTTAGGCAGCTGGACATGAAGATTTCTAGAAGACGTTTCACCTCTCATCCAAGAGGCTTCCACAGTTCTAACTGATGCAGGTGAAACGTCTTCTAGAAAACTTCACGTCCAGTTGCCTAAACTGAACATTCCAAGCTTGATCATGACCTGGATGACTGAGAACATTTGCAGATATGTTTCTATATATAGCACATTTGATCCAGATACATCCAAAGTGCTGTACAAAATACAAACTATATGAATATATATATATAAAGTTTGGGCTGTTCTAACATTAAAGAAAAGACTACTCCAGAGTTTTGGTGCAGCTACAGCAAATGCCCGCCCCCCTCTAGTTTTCTACCGTCATCTTTGCACAACCTAAGTTACTTGTTTTGGTGATCATGTTGATCAGAGAGGAACATGAACTAACAGAAGGCCGGAAAGTTAGAGGGGAGCTAACTCATTCAAACATTTATATCAACAAAAACCTAAAGCAAATTCTGCAGTTGACGGGAGTCGTGGTGTATAACAATCTGGGTATCAGTGTAAAGATGTCTATGAGTGTGACTGTGTGAATGTGGTTCTAATGTTGGGTACTTTGAGTGATTGGTATGACTGAGTAAAGATGCATAAATTTATTCTATATATCTCATAAATGTATGGGCAAAAATGTATCTTAATGATCAAAACATATATTCCAAGTAGCTGGAGTCCTATAAATACTTCTGAAAAAAAGAAATGTGTTCCTTTACATGAAATCACAAATAACAGCAGTCTTATAAATATATATATTTTCTCAATAATTCAAAAGCAGGACTCCTGGAAATTAGGTCCTAGTGAGTATCTCCTTTGCAGAATTTTTCACTTCTTTCATTCACTTTAAATTTTAGAAAATATTTTCTCCCCACACAAAACAGTTGGTAGCATTCTAGTGTCTAGTCAAAAGACTGCAGTGAAAGCCAATAACAATAGATTTCTCATCATTACATTGAAGTAAAAAAAGAAGCTGTTCCAGAAGTAGATATTTTATAGCATTATGTGTGTGAGTGCTTTTATGAAAAGTCAAAACTGCTAATATTTTATTTCAACAACCTTCTCTTCTTCATACATGCATTGCAGCCATATTGAATTCAAAACTCACAGTTGCTCCTTGGGCTTCAACTTTTCTAGTCTGAATTCTAGTCTAAGGGAGAATGGATGTTATTTTTCGAAATATTAGCTCAAAAAATCCTAAGGCTGCGCAATACGCAAATATGTTATGGGGAAAAATAAAATCTTATAAAAAAGTAATAATAATAACAATGATGATTTTAAATAGTGTGGAAATCTGTTTAAGGTGTATTTCAATATGATATCTCTCTTCTTCAACGTTGTGTTTTCATACATCTGAATTGTGTATGTTTCAATTTTAGTAGTTTCAAAATTGGCTTCATAAACTTCATTACCCAGAACTCCACCGACCCTGCGTCATGTCGTCACGCTAATCATGTTGTCGTTAGAAACAGCGGAGGCTGAAGCGGGAAGAAAAATAATAGCCTAAGTAAGGAAAGTTATTTGCAGCTCATTCAGCGACAGAAAAAAAAACTCTAAAAATGTGATTTTGGAAAAGAATGGAATCTGAAACACCATCATTTTATAAGTCAATTTAGAAAAAATGGAGGAGCATTTATCCCGCGGTTGTCCCGTAAACTGAATGAAGGTTTGCTAGCAAAATAACAAAGTGAAGCGTCAACAGGTTGCCTCATTAGCAGCATCTTTCAATGGCCTCAGCAGGTAAGAGTAAACATTTCCTTTCTAAGCTCAGGCCATGTCTTCTGAGCTTATTAACAACAGCTTACATTGCGTTAGTTTTACTGTTTGCTGTAAATATAATGCGTGTTGTCGCTCTTCTGGTTGTTACAGGTTGGCAGCATCCTTACGTGAACATATTCAAACATGTTAAAGTTGAGGGATGGAAGAGGTCTGCTAAAGCTGGAGATGTCTCCTCTTATATGGTAACTCCTGTCCTACCCAATGTCTGCTTAGTTGCAGTTGACATCCACTCATCATGGATAGGAAGGTTAAGCTAGTTTTGGGACTTTAAATGTTGTATATAAACTGTATTTGTCCCTATTCAGCCAACATGTATTGAATGAGATCATATTTGGTTCCTAAAAGTTGACGTTTACTCAATTTTAAATTTACAGTGGATCTTCTCTCAGACTCTTAGGTTTGGTTAATTAACAAGTCTTGCTATGTTTTAAATAGCAATACTTGGCTAAAGAAACAAGAATTACTATTTAAACTATTTAAAACATGGCAATATTTGTTTATTCAGCCAAACCTAACATTGCTATATTTTGAATAGAATAGCAAAGAATGGAAATGTCACAGTGGGGAAGTTTGGGTTTTACTGGTGGGAAGAAAAAATGAATTTAATCATATAGACAATTTTCCAGTCAATTGCATTTATTCTATCCATCAATCCTAGGTATCGAACATTGCTGTTAGGTTCAGTTTATTTTTTAGTTGGTTTAAAAAATAGTAGATTATATGAGGGGCCGTAAAAGCCATAAATTGTGCTGCCACTCTCATATGCATGTGTCTTATCGCTTTCATACACATTCTCCTCTGGTTTACATATATTCTTCCACATATAGACATATAATATATTTTCACACACATATATAGATTCTGCTGTTTCATAAAAACATTCTCCTCTCAAACTCTTTCTACTCTCACATGTATGCATTGTACCAGAGGTGGGTATAGTATCTAAGAGTAGCACCACTTTATCATATTATTACTCAAGTGAAAGTTAAAGGCTACTCAAGTACTCGGTAAATGATCTACTTACTACCCATAACAACTTAATATGTTTGAGTTATAAACCGTACAAAAATCGAAAGTTACAATATTTAAGAATAGGTTAAGTTACAATAAGTTACACGGCAGATGGAAAAAAAGAAAAACATTCAATCAACATGCCCTCAGTAAAAAAAATAAAGTGTCTCTTATTGATGCATATTGGTTTAAAAGAAACTTGTTTTATTAAGCAAAGTTACTCATAATTGATGGAGTAGCCAGAACTTTTATTCAAATAATAGTTATTTTATCATATTTTTACTTGGGTAAAAAAAAATCTACAATGCTACAAAATTACTCCTAAAATTACATTTTCTTTTAAAAAGTTTCTCAAGTAAATGTAACTGAGTAAATGTAACTAGTTACTACTAGTTACATTAGCTATACATTCTACTCTCATATGCATTCATTTTTAATGTATTGTAATCTTTAATTTTTTCACTAGGAGCACTATATGTGCATTGTTTAAAACAGATAGAGAATGAAGATGGACAACTTTAAAGTTCCTGAAATTTACCTCAAATCAACTTCCTAAGAACTGAAACATGAATAAAAATGAATACAGCATTACGCTTGTTTTTTTTTGTTTTTTTTCTAACGGCCAAAACATCAGCCTGGTTTAAAACGTAAACAACATGTTATAAACCCAGGTCAGCAAATCTACCACTGCCCTTTCCACCTAGAAAGCTATAAATAAATATATATATATATATAAGTAGAGGTTTGATGCTCATTGTTGAGATGAAACCTGCAAAAACCGTTAAAATCTCTAAATCTTCATCCCCCATAAAGCAACAGTTTGAATCGATCATTTAAAAAAGAAAGATTATTCACCTCCGACCACAGCTGGATATATCGAGTCTTAAATAGATTTCAAAATGTTTGCACTTTAAATATACTTTAAAACATTTTTAAGCTTTAAATGTTGTACTTCATGACTTGCCTGTTTACTTGTGACCATATATTGAATAAAAATAACCGCAGTTATTTAACAAGCAGCTTTTGTCCTAAGAAAATGTTTTACCATTATCACTCAGATAAAACTCAGGTTCCTGTCTGTTTATGTCTTTGCAGGACAAGACATTAAGATGTCCAGTGTTTCGGATCAAGGGTCCTGTTCCAGCCAACAGCTACATTCTAGTTCCTAAAAATACAAACCAATCTCTGGGCCTGACCGGTCGTTACTTCTACCTTCTCTTTAGGCCCATTCCTGGCAAATACTTTATAGTCCACCTTGATGTTGCTGTGGAGGTACCAAACCTAATTATACAAATTTAGTTTGACAAATGCATTTATTATCTAAATGACATTACCTTATAATTGTGCTTCAATTTGTGCCACAGGAGGGTCAGTTGGTCCGTATCTCCTTTTCCAACATGTTCAAAGAGTTCAAGTCCACAGCTACATGGCTTCAGTTTCCGTTCCTTTGTGGCGCTGCGAAGGATTCGGTTTATGAGAAGACCTCGAGATCTGCAAGGCATGGTAAAATAAATATACACATGGTTTTATTGAAGAGTGTTTCAAATATTTACACTGCTTCTTTCATTTTTTTAATAAATGAAATATTTTGGGCGCGGTGCTGGTTAAGAGTGCGACCATGTATGGAGGCCTCAGTCCTTGCCGCAGATGTCGCTAGTTCGATTCCCGGAGAAGTCGACCTTTGCCGCATGTCTTCCCCTCTCTCTACACCCCTTTCCTGTCTGCCTACTTTTGAAAAAAATTCAAAAATAAAGGCCACTAGAGGCTAAGAAAAAGTAAATAAATAAAATATTTTTACCACCTATTTTCCATTTTGGACGTTGACTAGACTTTGACGTTTACAACTTAAGCCCAAAAAACATACTGTACAGTTAAGAAATTTGCAATGTCAGTTATTACTACATCCGCTTCTGTTCCACTGCAGACTCAACAGCAAATATGGAGCTTTTATAATCAATACACAACCTCTGGAAAATTTGACATATTTCTAGTTTTACCAAAATGTGAAGCCAGACTACAATATATTTACAGAGATCTCATTGGTCCAACAGGAACCTGAATGATTGCAGCTTCTGTTTTTTTTTTAAAACAATTCACCACGACAGACAGATTTACTTAAAGAAATGTATATTTAAAAAAAAATTCTTTAGCATATTTAAATGTGTATATGTTTGTTTGTATTAGCAATTGCAGATCAATTAAAAGGCTGTGTATATTGACTGAAGTGAACAAATTGTAGGAATTAAATATCAAATCCACCAAAATAAGCAAAAAACACAACTTATCTGCATTAGTGCATTCACTCATGGTAGAGTCTTAACTAGTAAAAATATCTGGATGCCAAAAAACTAAAAGTGAAGCAGTTTTACCGTTTTTAAACTTTAGTTGTTTTATTCTAACTTCCTCAAGAGTCTGGATTTTATCACGCAACCTGCACAAGCTCCTTGAAGCACCTCTGGGATTCACAACCCAGCAGAGCATTATGGTCTAATTTCTGTGACCTGAGCATGCAGGTACCAGTCAGAGAGCAGTGAGATCAAGTGTGTTTCTTCATTCTTTCTGCGCTCTCAGTAGCAGGTACAGGGGGTATATCTTTGCTTATGTTATCCAGGTTTAGTGGGGCCGGCTCCCACCTCAGTGCGTTGGACCTGCCTGATGATGGATCTGCACTTCACACTTTCTGTCTACCTCAATCGTCACCACAGTCACCTCAAGAGCATCAAGCTTTGTGCCAACATGGTGGTGAAAAACATGTTCACCAGCGACCTGCTGCTTGATCCAGGTAAGAATGGAGCCCAGTAAAGGAATCGTCTTTTCTCAAGGCTTTGCTGGCTGCCTTTGTGTAGCATAATATTTTATGATGAACAAAAGAACAAACGTATCCACTGTACAAAACAGCCTGGGGTTTTTTACTCACTTTGTTTTGTGAGCATGTTGGAATTTGTAGCATGATATGAAATTCAGTTGATCAAAGCAAAATAAGGCATTTCTGATATAGCATTTGCTGTTTTAAATACAACTTTATTATCTTTCTGCTACAGGAATTACCTTCAGTGAGGCAAGGCATAAAGGACTCTCTTCTTCTCAGGGAACAGGTCCAATGCCCAGAGAGATGTCATTCCCAGTTCCCAAAGGAAGCTCCTGGGATGACCTTTATGACCACATAAAGTACGGCTACCTCACTAGGCCAAAAAAGTGTAAAGGAATATCAGCTCTAAACCTCTTTCATCATAGACCAGGACAGTTTTGGCTCAGTGGGAATAGGAATTATCCTTCTATCCTGCAGTTTGTGATGGTTGTGGGTTAGATTCCAGCTTCCTACCGTAACATGTTGAGGATGTCAGTTTATGAGATGGATTCTGACTTTAGTGTGAAGCTTTTCAGACTAGAAAACTGCCACATATATTATGTAAATTTAGCATTGCTAAAACCATGGTTTTGATGTGAACTATTTTGGATTTTTTTTATTCTCACCTCTGCACAGAGAATATTTCAGGTTTAATCAGATTTAATCTCCAAACATGGAAATAATGACCACAGATTATTTAATTCAACAGGTTTCCCTCAGAAGGCTCAAAGCTACCATTTGACTCCATTCAAAAAGAAGATCTGAAGCCAAAAGCTAGTAAGGAATCTCAAACAACCACGACTTGTTCAATTAGGGCTTAGTTTGTTTTATTAAATTAGCTTTATTATTTGAGATTCAGACCAACAGAATTGTGTTTTTACATTTGAATACATGATGACAAACTGTGATCTTGATGTTTTGTTTAGTTTTTTTAGTTTACAAAATCCCAAAGGCATTATTTCCAATTGTGGCCCTCTGTAATTACCTGTTTGTCAACTGTCTCTAATTTGAATTGGCTCAGAATGTTTTCAAATTAAAAGGTTTTACTTCATGGAAATACACAATTCATGTTAGGTGATGCTGTTTGCTTTAACAAAATTACCCCAGCCACTATTTAGAAAAACAAATTTAATTTTCCTTTTCTAGGTTTGTTTTCTGCCAAGAGTTTTGAATTTCAGAGGGTTGTGTTTTTATAAACAACTTCAGATTTGTTTTCTTCAAACACAATTTTAGTTCATTAAGCTTTTTTTTAGCCCAATGGCTTTTAATTCACCTTTGAAAGGAGGTCATAACTTGACAGCTTGACAGTTTTTTTTTTATTCCACATAAAATCAGTTTGGGTTTTTTTGTAAAATTGTAAAACTCTCAAAGTAATTCTGTTTAAACCACTGATTTACATTTAATGCTTTCCCAGGAATTGCTTCAGAACAAAGAAGCCCAATGACAGAGGAGGCCCACTTTGCCAAAATTAGCAGAGCAGTTCAAGACAAAGTCTCAGTCAGTCGGCAGATCGGGACCCCAAAGCTAGTAATGACTTGTTACATTTTGAATCTTATACTTAGTGTTTATTGTTTCACTGAACAAAGTTTTGTGTGAAAATAGCAAAATAAGATCCAAAAAATGTATTTATTTTTTTTGTTTAACTGCTCACTTCTTTTCTCAGTTACCAAGAAGTCAAACATCTGTGGTGTCCAGCTTGCCTGAGCTGAGTGCATTTTCCTCTGAGGATAGGCCTTGCTATGAAGACGTTCAGCTGCAGGACTCAGCCCACTGCAATTCACATGATGCCTCATCCCAGCCACACTGTGTGACGGATGATGGTGGGATTCATGTGTATGTCCATCCTGAAGATGCCCCCAGCATGCATGCAGCAGAAAGTGAAGACGAGGTGACGCTTCATGTAGTCATTGGGGCAGCAATATGTATATATTTACTAAAGGAAAAAATGCAGTCCAAACCAATTGGATCCTAATATTTTAAGAAAATCTGTTGGTGCTGTTAGCTTCAGGATCTAATGACTTGTAGCTGATGAAGCCTTAAGTTCTGTTTTCTGAAAGAAAGTTTGTAGGAAGAATGTCCAGCCTTCAGTTTGTGACCTTAAGCTAGAGTTCAGTTGGCTTCTCTAGCAGAACAATGATCCAAACCACACCAGCAAGTCTGCTGATGAATAAAAGGCCACTTCTGACATAAACTTGTTTTGGGGAAATCCTAATGTTAATACAGAAATGTATAATTTAAAATCTTTTTTAATCAGTTTATATTAGTGATATAAAATTGTGTGACATAAATTGTGCTTAAAAAGAAAAGTCAAGAAGCCTGTAAGGGAGCAAATACTTCTCCCACAGTTCTTTGTCTTAATAAGTTTTTTTCCCCCCATTGTCTGTTTATGTCTTAGCATAGCTCTGTGTCCAATAAAGTAACAGGTAACCTTCTTCTGTTTTAGGTGGTTTGCACCACAGTCTCACATCATGTATCCTTACCATCATTCAGAGAAAGCAGACAGCAGGTAAGCAGAGTTAATTAGCTTCCAAGTAATAGTTTCGTAGTATTAAATACTTTTTTCTGTTACTTCTACATTAGAAGCTGCTGCCTGACCCGATCCTGAGCCTCAGTCGAATCATTGGCTTCGGAGGAGCCACTAGTAGATACGTATGTTAATCCCATCATGCACTTTTAATGAAAGGCTGTTAGAGTACTTGAAGCTGCTTGATATGGAGGTTTAACAGTAGAACTCTTTATCCTTCAGGCCCTTTGGACCAGATCTGGGGAGGCAGTGGTGTATCCGTGTCACGCAATAATCGTATCTATGGAGATTTTGTCCAGGGAGCAGAGATTCTTCATCGGCCACACTGATAAGGTAAAGCACTTTATTATTCTCTAGATTATGTGGAATTGGACAACAACTGTATTTTTTTGGACTATAAGTCACATTGTTTGTGTTTTGGCCGGGGGTGCAGCCTATACTCTGGAGCGACTTAAAAGTAAATAATACACTCGTAGATTCTCAAATAATTTATAGTAATGAAACGATTTCACACGACAGAGTCGCTCTATCTTTTAAAATTGATGTTGGAAACAGAAATGCAATTCATCGTGGGCCGTGTAGTGTGGCGGCTGCCCTACAGGCAACGCTGGTCACAATAACCAATCGGAGAAAAAATACATTTCAACAGAACTTAACAAGGTAATGTTTCTTTTTCCTGTCATAATATTATCATCTGAACTTTTCTTGTTAAGTTGATATACCTGTATGTCCATGTGACTTATATTCCAGTGTGACTTATGGTTGTTATAGTGGCTGATTTGAACTCTTACTCCATTGCAACTTATATTCTGGTACGACTTATAGTATGGTACATTTGGGGTTGGATGGAAAGTATGATACTAGCTAGGCTCCTCTTTTTGGGTTTCAGTGTAGAAAAGGTGAGGTTCTGACTTTTTTCTTTACTTAAGGGCCACATAACAGTCACTGGATGGTGTTCTGAAAATGGTGCCACGTGGGACAATAACCTTCATTGTGAACTGGCTGGAGGGACTATATTTCCCTTCTGGGCTGGGGTTGCCTTGGTACCCTGATGTATGAGTGGATGGATAGAATAATTTCCCCATGTTTTCTCTTTAGATTTCCGCACTGGCTCTGAATGGCAATACCACACTGTTGGCCTCAGGACAAAGTGGCAACAACTGCGTAGTCCGAATATGGGCCTACAATCAAGGACACTGTCTGTCGATGTTCAGGGCTCATGCTCATTCTTTATGCTGTCTGAGGTAAGCTCATACCACGTATAACTCATTCAGTTCCTCGGTTATTTTGCTTTGACTGTGAAGTAATGCTTTCTCTTTCTGGTATTAATCTCTGAAGTTTCTCATTTGGAGGTGGCATTCTCTGTGGTGTGGGTAAAGACAGACACAATAAAACAGTAAGTTCCACTGATGTAAAATGTCCCAGTTTAACTCGGTATGTTGCTGTTTGTTTGTTGGCTATATTACACACTCCTAATACAACCAGAAAAACAATTAGATTGTTCACTAGCATCTCAGGTTAGCAAGGCTGCAGCAAGCAGGTATAAACAGAAGATGGACCTGATCTTCAGAATATTTGTGTATTCAAATAGCCTATTTTTAAGCGCAGAGTAGATCTTCAAAGAAGATGCCATGACTTGCATTTGTGATTATCACACAGCGTCTGCAGATCTTTTTTCAATGTGGGCCTTCATCAATATGCAGATCATACTCTTAACAAGCAAACTGCGTGAATTCATGGGTGGAGGATATGCAAACATAAACATTTACCATGTGCAAAGTGATTTTCCGGAGGTCCAACTCAACCGCAGCTACAGAGTTTTTTTTTATGAAAGTCAGGTGCAAAAATATCTTCAGTTATTGTTTCTACAGAAGAGGCATTTGTATAAAGTCAGAGGGTTGAGAGAGATTGTGTGTGTAAGTGTAAACATATTTAGAGCATTAAAAATAACAATAGTAGAATAACACTGTAGGCTGGCACAGATTGATTTAGCAGGACGGGAGACACTTTTTCTTTCTCACATTGATTTATAGTTTTGTTTTTTGTATGTTTGTAGATGGTGGTGGTGTGGAACACTCTAAATGTTTCTAAAGACGGAGAGGTGACCATCTTGGCCAAAGCGCACACAGACGTGGACATTCTTACCATGAAGGTTGCCTTCTTTGATGACACAAGGTATTCTGCTTATTCCTATTGTTTTTATACAAACAGGGCCTATATAGGAACTTTTTTTAAGAACTGGTTTGCTGATTTGGTTGGAAATTATGTCTTAACAGAACATACAAGATATATTCACATATTTATTGACATCACGTTTAGGATATGTAAAAATAAGGGAGATACATTAATGTTTTTTAATTGCAGCATATTTATCTTAACGTTGAGGAAGAATAGCTTGGTAGGAAAAAGAACTCTGTATTATAGAAATGGTTTTTAGATAAAAACTTGCTGGTGAGCTACTCTTAATTGCACCTATCTGTTATTATAATGTAGAGCTTTCACCGCCAGCGCAAAGCTCAATCTTTTATAACTTCTCAGGTTTTAGTTTGTTTTGGATCTGTTATTTTAAAGGGTCAAGTAATGGATGCTTCCTAATAAGGAAGGAGGAGCTGGTTTTACATAACGCTGGACACGAGTTGCTTTTATTCCTTTACTTCACACCAACTGGAGTGTTTGTTGCAAAAAGTCCCAATACTTGTCGATTCTCAACAAAACACAGACGGGTTAAATTAAAGTGATCCTCAGTCCTTCTAGAGTAATTTGGGTTTGTGGTGTTTGGACAATGAGGGTTGGCTACCAAACACCTGTTTGACTTGTATTTAGATTTTTTTATTTATCTCTCTTTCTGCTGTAATTCACTTATAGTGAGCAAATGAAAATGTTCTGATAATAAAAAGCCATTATTGGTTATTATTTTTTTATTATATTGAACAGGTGCAATTAAGTGTGGGAAACATACTGTGAGGTTAAATCTTGCAGCGCGACATCATGCAGATCCAGAAACTTTATTTTGTTAGAATTTTTGTGTCAATCCTGTATTTGCTATTTTCTTTTTTATCTAGAAATAAAAAAACAGCTAATAATTTGAGCTGCTACATTTCAGTTTTCTATATGAGGGATATAACCTGAATTATAGTTTTTATACCACAGTTGTCTTTTTTTATCTATGTCCTGCATTAAAAGAAGATAAAGAGAGAAACGTCCTTCTGCAGTGGAAGAAGGTTCCATGTTTAACGAGTTTAAGACTCCTTCAAAATAAGAGCAGTTACAAATGGCAGCTGAAATTTAGGGATAGTTTCTATGAGAGACTGAGGTTGCAACATTAATGATGCTTTTTAAATCTTACATTTACATAGAATGTATATTTACTGAACAGCAACTATGTCAGGCTGCAGAACCAAGCTAATTGTTTGGTTTTGCTATCATCAGGATGGTCTCCTGTGGTCGTGAAAATATCCGTCTGTGGAGAGTTCGGAACGGGACCCTGAGGTCCTGCCCTGTCAACCTGGGCCAGTACCACTCACTGGACTTCACAGATGTGACCTTTGAGGAGGGGATCTCCTCTGATCAGTGTGTTGATGATCGAACGCTGTGAGTGAGCACACATACCTTCCTCTCTAATCTGAATCGATTAAGTTATTCTTGTTTTTATTTCTTCTATCCTCATTTAGATTTGCCTGCACTCAAAGTGGCCATGTATTTGAGATAGATTACAGCAGAGTAGCTGTTAAAAACGTAAGGAGGTTGTTGCCTGCACAGCAGCAGCATGCAGACCTCGGGGAAAAATGCTCTTTTAATCCCGGTGAGTTTCAATATCTCAGCAGTTGTTTTCAGTGGTTTATCAGGAGTTTGTCTTTTAATTTTGGAGAACTAAAAAGATTATTTAATGACCTCTAAGTGATGTGTAACTAGTATTTCCGTATCTGAGCTTCAGTGATTCAGGTAATTTAACAGATTTATTGTGTTCCCTCTAAAACGTGTAACTCAGGCCTTTATGTTTATAACTCAGGTTCAGGAATTGCCATCAACAGCATCAGCGTGTCTTCCTCATTCTGTGCCACCGGCTCTGAAGATGGCTTCCTGCGGCTCTGGACCCTTGATTTCTCGGCTGTCCTTTTAGAGGCTGGTAGGCCAGCAGGAGGAAGTGGGCTTTTACCTGCAGTAAACTAACTGTTCCCAGGGGTTTAAACTCTGCAGGCGGCCAATTAGTCTTTAGGGCTAACATACCTAGATTGACATTTTCTTGTGTTCAGATTGTTTTTTGATGCCTCCTCATGATGGATTTAGTTGTAAAAGGCCATTTCAATAAATAATGAGAGTTTTACAGATTATGCATAAACCAGGGTATTACCCAGTGTTGTGCAAGCTATTTGGAAAATGTAGCAAGCTAAGCTACAACTAAATGACAAAAGTAGCTTAACTACATCAATGCTTCTTTTTTTTTAACATAGAATTTTCTTCATTCCAAATCAATGTTATCTAGTAATCAAGTAAACTGTGAGAAACAGATCAGATCAATTCAGTTGTTTATCAAACTCTTCTCTCTCAAAACTAAAACTTAAGTTCAAATTTCAAATCTAACTTTACTATTCAGGTATAAATGAATATGTAATTCTAAGATGTTTGGATACTCGTGCATCTTGTAACCAGGAGAATATCGAAATGTCTCAGACTAAAATAGATACTGTCAGTAAGTCATCAAATTAGTCATTGTAAAAGAGTATTTAGTTTTAATTTAATCTTTGATCTACCTTATTTCTTTTTGTTTTGAGTAACTTTAATTGGCTAAAGTAAGGTGTTTATTCTTAGATCATGCAGTCTTCCTATATAGAATATTTATTCCCATTTTGTCCTCCTGCCATCTAAACAAATGCCATCTATTTAAATTGACCAAAATAAAGGAAATGGCACCACAAAGCATAAAAACTGGGATGCTTTACTCTAAATTTTGCCTTGTTGTCTTGCAGGGTTCAGATGTAGTTTGGAAAAGTTTTGAATTTGCTTTTATCATTTTCCAGGTCTAGAACTATAGAGTGGGTTTCATGTTGATATTTATTAACTCAACAGTATTTATTTTTCATCCAAATCACACCTTTAAAAATTAAGAAATGTACCTGTCAGTATTTAGATTGCTTACTGGGTTAATTATTGTAAAAAAATCCAATATTTCTACCTGTATAGTCTCTAGACTCAGACTAATTTTGTAATTAAAGTTGCACTAAAATCATTCACAGAATACAATGCAAGCAATGATAAAAATACTTTTTAAACTTCTTCAAAGAACTTTCATTTAGGAGAACAACTCCTTATTTGTCAAGTCTAAAATTGTAGATTTTTAAATAAACATATGAATTACTTCAAAATCAGTGACATACACTCATGGTCTGAGTCTGTCAGTAACTAATTTAAGCATTTTATTCCTTTTAATATTTATGGAATGTATAGATATTAGGACCTGATAACTGTTCAAGGAGATTCAATGCTAATATTTTGAATTTAAATCCCAGAACGTAAAAACATTTAGACTCGGACTCTAAAAACGGATTTTAATCATTAAAAATAACCATGAACGTATAATTTTCCAGGAGCCTTTTATAAGGCACAAATTATGGAATAAAAAAAAACAAACAAACCCTAAAGGGTATATTATAGTGTCTTGGACAAGAAGTTCGCTGGCTGAAGATGAAGAAATGACTTATCTTTAACCTTAAAAAACATCTCATAGATAAAGGAAGAAGATGAGTCATAAATGTCTGCTGTAGTGTTGGAAAATAAAAGCACTTTCAACTCATTCCATGAAACTGTCATTATATAGAGTTGGCTTTCTCATTCTAACCCTTTTCAAAAAAGCTGTACATCGCTTGTGCTTTCCTTACCTCACTGTTTAACAGGTGGAGTCATGGGGAGTGTAGCTCCTGGGTTTTTTAAGCTGCAAATAAAGCGTTTGAATATCTGGCAGAAAAATGTTCATCGTATTTCTCACCAAAGGAAGATGCTTCTCTTTGTTTTTAGCGTTAGACGATCATTAGCAACTCTAGTGCTAAAAACCTTTTAAAACGGCTAATCTTTCTTCTTGCAATCATATCGGTACAATCACAAGCTTTAGTTTGAAAGAGCTTTGTTGCCTTCATACCTGTTAAAGTTTTGATGATTTAATTTTTCTTTGATCTGACACTTTTGGAGCATATTGATTCAGTTTACTGCTAACTTTGAATGAAAAATCCCACCAGAACTGATAAACTATTATATTATTATTTAACTTACCTTTGGGATAAATAAAGTACTATTAAATTAAATTGTAAATATCTGTGTGTGAGTTTATGGCTTTTATTGTAATGCTCTGCATGAAGTTTAGGTATTAATTTCACTTCCATATAAACCTAACTGTTTTAGGGCTTCACTGTTTTACCAGAGCATGAAGGACCAGTGAGCGGGGTGTCGATCTCATCTGACAGCCTGCAGGTGTTGGCAGCCACATCCACTGGAAACCTGGGTTTTCTCGATGTGAGCACCCGTGGCTTCAGCACGCTGATGAGGTCACACACTGACACCGTGCTGGGCTTCAGTGTGGACGGGATTCGGCGCCATCTAACAACAGCCTCAGCTGATGGAACGGTGCGCGTGTGGAACATGGATTCCTTGCATCAGGTTCATTAACCTTATTTCTAACTACTTTTTTTTCCCCTTTTTATGTTAGTGATAAAAATATATGGTAACTCAGTTGAACACTTTAATGTCATCATGTTGGTGTCTGTTCAGTGTTTAATCTTTGGAGGAATTTTTTAAATTTCAGGTAAACATTAGAAAGGATTAAAGTAAAAATAGACCATTTCTCCACTTATTGAACACAGTTTTGAAAGGTTTCTGAGTTGAGGAAACGGTTAAACAAACCTCAACCCCTCATAGTTAGTTTTAACCCTCACCAGAAGTGGAAGGAACTGGTCACTTTTACTCAGTTGCTTTTACTTGAGAAACTTTTTGATAAAAATTTACTTTTTGGAGTAATTTCACTGCCTCATACTTTTTACTTTTACTCAGGTAATATTATTATGAGGTACTCTTACTTGAGTAAAATCTTTGGCTACTCTCCTCAGTGTGGGTAACTTCATCGAAAAAAGAACTAGCACATTTATCTCTAATGCAGCAGACAGTTTAAGTTTCTCAAAAAGAGTTTTCTGTTTTCTACCCAACCGTTGCTGTTTTAATGTTTCTTTAATCTGTTGATACGTCTATGACATGGAGGTCAGAGTTATGTACAGTAAAAAAGTATATGGTTTCAGTGGAGGTTTACATCTTCCTTCAAACAGACTTTAAGAAATCGTTTTATATGTTATATGTCAAAAAATTGATTCAAAAAAATACTTTTCTAGATATGTTTATGCTTAAATTATTTTTTCCCCAATTATTTTTTCTTTGTATTCATTATTTTAATTTTTAAAACAAAAGGAATATACACATAATTTTATTTTATGGTCTGTCTGATTGAAGTTTTTTTAAATAGTAAAACTCAGTAGTTGAAGTACTTTTTCTTAAGTAATTTCTTGAACAGCTACTTTTTGCTTTTACTTGAGTATAAATATTTTGAAGTAGCGCTACTTTTACTTGATTACATTTTTTTCGATACTCTACTATCATTGGACTAATCTATCGACCAATGACGATAGACTCAGCCTTTCAACAATCGTTTCTTTTTTTTTTAGAGCCCAAGACAAAAACGAACAGAAAATGCTGTTTTTAATGGTACACACAAACTCCTTCTATTTGCAGTTTTTTTTCACGGACCACCTTGCAGCAGCGATTTATCTACTTTTATCTCCAGTGAAGCTGTGCGCTTTACATAAAAAAAATCTCTGCCTCAGTTTTTATTCTGTTCGATTTTGCACATTCAGACAAACAAATGAATAACTATCAATTAACTGTAATGTCCCATACCGTAGTCAAAACAACTGAAAAAGAGGAAACTATTAGAATATTTTCATTTTTGTATTTATTTTTTTGTCCCTTGAATTTCTCCATCTTTACGCTTAACATGAAATATACCCACCGCTGCGAAACATTAGGGATGGAAATACAATTTTATGTATGCTTGTGTGGTGCTGCCACCTGAAGTTGGATTCGTTTCAAATCAGCAGAGGGGTTTTGGTGCTCAACTTAATTATTTAATTGAAAGCTTATTGCTGTTAAAATCAGTTTGAAGTTAAATCCGTGTTTTCCAAAGAACTCTTCTTTTTTTTTTCCAGGACTATTTTTTTGTTTTTTGTTTTTTTTCAACTTGAGAGGTGTAAGTGTTGTTATTCATTCTAACATATAAACCTGACTCTCTGCCACAGCAGAATCTCATCTCCAGTGAAATCTGTGTTTTCCGTATTCTCTGTTTAGTTGTACGATTTTGTGTCAGAAGACAATCCTTCCTCTGTGGCATTTCATCCACATGAGCAAACCTTTTCGTGTGGCTTCAGCTCTGGGACCGTCAGAGTTTTTGACATTTCCAGCGCCAAGCTTTTAGCCGAGCATAAGTAAGCACCATTACTAGCAGCACTTTTGTCCTCTTTATTTTGGTTGACAGAAGCTGGCTGTGATAAATAGCTTTAAAACTGGTGATTTTGTTTCCCTCTCAGACAGCACCGAGGTGAAGTAATTGGTTTGGCCTTTTCTGCCGATGGGGAGTTCATGTACAGCGCCGATTCAGAGGGATCTTTGGCTCTTTACAATGCATCTGAGGAGGATCACAGTTTAACCAGAGTGGCATGTATGTATGTTCATACAAAATAATTCATTATCTGCATTATGAATGTAATGTCAATTCAAAGCAATTTAATAAAGCAGAAAATAATTCATGAATGATTCAGTCATTCTTTTAAATATAATATGAAGACATGATCCAAACGTTTTATTTCTGTCCTTTAAGTCTTTCGTCTTTTAAACCTACAAATATGTGGGTAATTAATTCAATGTCCTTAACAAATGTGGATCTGTTAAGGATTTTCCAAAAAACTTAAACTATACCCTTTTTTCCATGTTGATGTTTTCCTGTTTATCTATAATCTTTTCAGAATCTAAAAGGTTCCACTTTGCATCTTTGTAATTCTTAACATTTTTCATTCAACTGTCGTTTTACCTTTAATAAGGTGTAGCTGCATGTGACATTAATGCTGTCTGCCTGACCCTACATGCTAACTGTAGGTAATGTCGTGGCCCGTGGCACTGAGCGTGCTCCAGACGCTCTCTCTGTCAGCGGTGACAGCAGCCTCCTGGCATTTGTTGGTCCCTCGCAGTATATCGTCACCATCGCTGATGCTCGATCTCTGAATGAGGTATTCTGCCTCTTCATCTCCTTTCCCATTTGTGGAATTAGCAGAACTATCAAAATAAAATCTCAAATAATTTTACTTGCATATAAATAGTATCCATCTGATGTCTGTGTCGTATTGTTTTATGTAGTTTAACTTAAACAAAGGTTGGACATGACTCAGTCGGACGGCTTCATTGCCTAAACGCTCATCTCTGTCTGGATTAATGCATGTCTTCTTTTTCCAGCTGCTGCGTGTAGATGTGAGTATTTTGGACGTGGAAAGCCCTCAGTTGGATTCAGCGCTGAAGGTCTGCTTCTCCCCGGCTTCAACTGAACATTTGCTCATCACCACATCTGCAAACAAGATCCTTTGGCTCAGCTCCAAGACTGGCCGCCTGCTCCGACAGGTAACTGCTCCAGCCTAATGTATTTAGCAGGTTCCTTAAATATTACAAATATGAGCCTCAGATGCAAAGAATGAGTATTATGGTGAGAGGAGGAGTTGGGTGTAGCATCATTTTGTTAGTCATCCTTTTAGCTTAAAAATTCAGCTTTAAATCCAGAAATGTTTTAATGGTTTCAGTACTAAAATGTCACAAGAAGATGGAGAGACTAAAAGGAGTTTGGTTTTTACTGCCTGCAGGTTTAATGTCTAGATCAAACTTTAACGAGGGTTTATTAATCAGCATGTCGCATTTTATAGACATGATTTTTTTGTTGTTTTTGTTTGTCCAGCATTTCCTTTTTCTTCCAAACTAAGAAGAGCAGTTGGAAACAGATGCTTCGTTTGCTTCATTTTTCTGTTTTGGTTTCAAACCTTCTGCCCCAGTCTCACCTCCACACCCAACTCTTTTTTATGCTTGATCTGAAAGGTTCCACTCCCAACTAGTTTTGAGAACAGAAACCCTCCAATGAAAGAAAAAATCTCATCATTTGATCCCCTTTACACAGTATGAGGGAGTATTTAGTTCTCACCCCTGTTTTTGTGTCCACAGGTGTCCAATGTGCACAAGCATCCATGCTCCTCTCTGGCTGTGAGTGAAGACTGCCGCTTCCTCCTGACTTCTGGACACAATGCTGTGAAAGTTTGGGATTATAACCTGACACATCACGTTAACTCTCAGGTAGCCGGCAGTTCAATATTTAATATTCTAATAATATTGCAACCAAGCTTTCAACAAAACAAGTTGCATTAAGTTTATTTGAATAAAAAAAATGTTGTGAATAATGTGAGCTCCTAACTGCTGCATCAATGTGAGAGTAATTACTGATAAAGCCTTCAGATCATCTGTAGATGGTGAGCATTAATGCTGAATGTTGTCCTTATGAAACATGCCTCTACACCAGATGTTCATCGGCCACAGCCAGCCGATTCGGCAGGTCAGCTTCACCCCCGACCAGCTGGGGGTCGTCTCCGTGGGAGATGCCATTTTCTTTTGGGACTTCCTTGCAGATCCTAATGAACGTATAACTGACAGCGGGTAAGACGTTCTTCCATCAGTCTTATCTGTTACAGAGTCACTTGTTGTTGAAGAACTGTTTCCTTCTGTTCATTCAGCTTCCAGTTTAAAGCAAGCATAAGCTCATCTCTGGCAGCAGGTAATGTTTGCCACTGAGCTCAATTTATTAAAGCCAAAATTAAGTAAAGTAATTGTGCTAAAATCCACTGTTGGATGGATTTCTTATAGAGGCACGGCTGTCCAATGGGATGCCTCGGCAGACGGCTCCCCTCCCTTCCTCCCAGCACCAGCTGGATGTCAGCTCTGTAGACCAAGTTATTCAGAGAGGTATGTTTGCTCTGTTTTAACTATTAATATTGGGTTAAAGTAGATTTAAACTCTTGCCTGCACTATAAAAATAAAACTTTATTGGCCTATATTTGTTTATTACACCCTGCTTGCGTGTTTTCAGATTAGGTCCAATATACCATATAAATCTATACATACACAAATAATATATATATATATATATATCTATATATATATATATAGATATATATACACAAAATAAGTATTGTAAGTATTTGAATTACTTCTTAGGAGTGTGATATACAAAAATACACAAAGAGCCTCCCAGGCATTTATGACAATACAGGAACATTTTAACATCTTATTTGAGTAGATAGAAGCAGGATTCATTTGGATCATTATTTAAAAATAAGCAGTAAGCAACAAACTATCATGGATATAATTCAGGAATTCTTTTGGTAGAATTTAAAGAAAGTTTTCAATTACCTCTTTTGATCTGGAAGTAATAAAATACCAGCATATTTAGAGGTGACTTCAAAATCTAAAAACAAGAACAAATGTGAATAGAACCCAAACTCCATCTGTTGTTGGAAAAGTCTGAAACGGTCTGGAGGTTTATGTGATTTCCAGCAGGGACACAACTATGGAAAAGAAACTTCCTGTCTGTAATTGATGTACTGTTCTTGAATGCTGCACAATCAGTGCATCGCTCTGGTGGGTGAGACCTGTGGCAAAGCTTCTCACCCTTCACTGGACTCATGCAGCATAAATCAAGTCTAGATTCCTCTGTGCTGTCTTCTTCACACTTGTCTTGCTTGACGCTCTGCACTTGTTGGTTGTTGTGAGTTGTTGACACACAGAGGCTTCACAAAGGGCAAGAAAATAGACTGGTTTGTGGCAGCAGTCCACTGCCTGAACTGCGCCGTTCTCAGGGCTTTGAGGAGCCCTTTGTGTTCCTCTCATACTGCAGAATCCTGGCAGCTCAGGTCGCTTCGGGGTCTTCTTGGGTTTCTAGCTCAGTGTTGCATGTCTGTAGCTGCTGAATTCTTTCACAGCTGCAGGATGGTCCTCAGCTTCAGGTTTATGGTGAACATGTACCCCATGATGCCACATAGTTTTTCCTCAGGACCCTGGAACTGATGCTATCCACTTGCAGCCTTTTGCGCTTTGATTTTTCACAGATCGGTCATTGCAATAAAGTTTTCCCCAGTTATCGTAACATAACATTGTCGTTGTTTTCATTAAAAACAGTTCAGCCACCATTTTCTTAGAATATGACCATCTTTTATAGAACATTAACTCAATCGTTTATGTGGCTGTTCTTACATGATTCACGTCTCTGTTGTGTGTAAGTACATTAAAAGAGGAACTCTGTCAATATTAAACTTTCTTAGATACCTTTAAATAATTCATCAAGAGTCTTAATAGCACAGCTGTGGGTAAAACCGAACCATCTGATCTTAGGTTTTGGTTCCCTGTCTGTTTGTGAAGATGACCCAGCAGACCCTGATCCCAGACCTGCCGCCTCCTTTCTCAAAGTCATTGACTTGGATCTGAACAGCTTTTCTCCCCTGAATGCGGGTCACATGGAAGCCAGTAAGAGCCATATTTATCGTTTCCTCCCTCTGTGTTTTTATTCATCTTCGGTTTAAAGCTTTTATTTGTAAATGCCTGTTTTCAGCGGACTCAACTCAGAACCAGCCAGTCCTCCCAGATTGCAACAAGCACTTTATACCTCGTTTGACAACCTCCTCTCTGGATCAGGTGACGTTATTTATTTATAGCTGTACTAAAGTCACTGAGACCGTTTGTATCCCTGTAACTTTTTAACGCTACTTTTTGTTTATTCAGTCTGTTGCAGCTCCTCAACCTCAAGATGAAGGCATAAAGCTAAAAGCAGTGATTGGATACAATGGTAACGGCAGAGGCAACATGGTCTGGAGCCCTGATCGAGGTAAGGCTCGGTGCATAGTGCTCACCTCAATGTTTACTTTATTCCTAATTAACTTAATATTTAAAGGAATGTATGTTAAGCTGAACTATATTAAATACACTAATGTAGAAATCTTTCTTGCTCTTTTTTTAACCAACTGCTTTTAATGTTTCAGGTTTATTTGCATACTCTTCTGGCTGTGTGGTCGTGGTGGAGTATCTTCATACAGGAACCCAGAAACACCTGCAAGGCCACAGCAAGGAGATTTCCTGTCTAGCTATCTCTAACAATGCCCAGGTACCTTTATCAGCTCTCCACTGTGTTATAACAGTGAATTTAACCAAACATGACTTAAATGTAGTGTTAAGGTATAGCAAATCTGTCTGTCTAACAGTCCTTAGAAGGGCTGCACAATGTTAGGAAAACAATTATAAAGAAAAACCTTTTCTGATTGTGGAGACACTGTTATAACATGTTCATTAATAATGTCTCTGTTTTGATATATATGCTTCAGTCAATCAAAAATGTATTTATATAGTGCCTCAAAAAACTATAAAGCAGCCAAAGTGCTGCACAGGGGAATAAAAAGGCAAAATTGAATCATAATAAAGAACTGAGGCAATGACAACAAAATAAAAGCAATAAATAATAAAAGGTAAAAGTTGAATCAAAGGCTGTCCTATTGATGGCGTCATCTGGAGGTAAAAGCTTTTGTTAAATTATGGATTTGATTTGAAGTCATTACAGTAAGAGGTCTGAAAGAGTTCACTCAAAGAGAGAAGAGCTGCTAAAAAAGGTTCTGTCTCTTCTAGCTACTTAGAAAACACCAAGAGCATTTGATCTGCAGATCTCAAAGCTCTACGACTGATTGGTTCAGATATTGGAAAATAAACATTCTTCTCTATCTCAGCAACATGTTTTTAACAACAGTGCATTCAGCTGCATCTGCTGTTTCAGAAACGCTTTAATGTCCCACTAAAATATTTTACCATTGCATTAAACAGCAATATTCAATCTTGAAAATACTTCATTGATCCCAAAGGGATATTAAACATAAGCATTATTATGTAAATGGTTCATATTAATTGCTTGACTTGATTTATTCATATTGGATACAGCAGTGCTGCTGCCTTTGCCTCAAGTTGCAAGAGAATAATGATTAACTCATAAAAATGGACACAAACAAAAATACTTTACATAGTCATGAAATAATATAAAAAGCAATAAAATAAACAATAAATAAACAATGAAACATTGAAATCAGCTTCAAAATGTCTGAGCATAATCGTTTCAGTTTAAGCCCCGCTGCTCTTTTTCCAGACCATGGCGTCAGCTGCTGGCAGTAGCAGCGGCACAAGCTCTGTCTTCATCTGGGATGTTCAGACTGGAACTCGCTGTAAAACCATCTCGTATCATAAGGGAGCAGTGCAGAGTCTTGCCTACTCTAGGGATGACCTTCTCTTCCTCTCTGTAGGTTTGTAAACATCAGATTTATCAGTTTATCTGTAACAAACAGCTATCTCTCTACTAATATTGTTAATAACCCAATAAAATGCAGCAAATATGTCATTGAGGTCCTGCTACTGTTTTACCTCAGGAGACTTCTCAGATCCAGGGTTGGCCCTGTGGAGCACTGAGAAATTCAAGTTGTTATCTAGTGTTAAAATGTCTGGACCGATCCATGATGCTGCTTTTAGCCCTTCAACAGCCGGTCAGGTGGCATGTGTAGGGAGTCATGGGGTCTACTTCTGCCTCGTTCAAACACGCGTATCAAACACAGACTTGAAGGTGAATATGTACCCATCTCTTTCATTTTTAGGCTACGCAGTGTTTTTAAGAATACCTACTTTATACATTCCTACTTTCTTTACTTCCGTAGGTCCATAGGGTGTCTGCACCATCAGAGGTGGGTGAGGTGGAGCTGACAGCTCTGAGCTACCACATGGACTCCTATCTGTTAACAAGCACAAATCGAGGGCATGTTTGTGCGTGGGACATTACCAAACTGTGCTGCTTTATGATCTGGAAAGCAGATGATGGAGAAATTGGTATTTCTGAAAGTGATATGGGTTTATTTATTTTCATGTAAGCCTGCAGTATGTGCCCTAATTGGGCTCTTCTTTTACAGGAGTGCTTCTCTGTCGAGGGAATCGCTTGCTTACCGGCAGTAACACCCACTGGCTGCGGGTTTGGGAAATAGAAGCTGTACAGGGCATGAGGTCTGCAGAAAACATCAGCAGGATGAAAAGGTATAAAGCCAGTTTTTCCTCTGTCTGTGGTGAAATGACCTGGATTTGCTCCTACATTTCAGTTTAGGACATATTATTTAGGATAAGCACTTTTTTTTTTAATGAATTCACAGAACAAATCCAAATTGCTGACAAAAACACTGGTACGGTGTACATGTTAGGACCTCCTCAGGTCTAAGGAAAAAAGGTTGTCACTTCTCAGGTCTCGGGTGATTAATATATTTCCTTTTGTATAACACAAAATAAACTTTGAAGATGTTTTTAGGAAAGAATGTAGCTTTAATAATCTTAAATATCTGCCTGGTTAGTCGCAATTTTTACTGAATTTTAGAAAAGAGATCAATGAGGATGTTATAAAATGTGCACAGTACACGGGGCATGCGCAGACCTTTCATGCAAGGTAAACATTGCAACGTGGAGGTAAAGAAGCAGATGTGAGTCACAGAGGGAGGTTGCACTCCAATGTCACTGCCACTATTCATACTGAAACAGGAAACCAGCGTTCTCTGATTTTTTTTCCCCTCTGGGACCCGATTTTAAAAATGATAATTTATGTCCACCGTCAGCTACGTTTGGATGCACAGATTAACCTTTACGGTTGCACCTAATCTCTTCGTGCGGATGGGGCCTTGGAGTCTCAGTGCCAGTCTGTGAGCTAAAGGCTGCAGAAGGTTCTACTGGGGAAGGATGAGCTTGATTGTTAGCTAGTGATGTTGGTGGATTAATGTGGGATCCTATTGACTAATATTGATTGGTGATAAACATGTTGGCTGTATCTTCATCGCAGATTTTCCAGTACTCTTCGTCATCTACCTGCAGTGAACCTATCAAAAATCTATTATGGTATAGAAGATAATGAAGATAATATAAAATAAAAATACTCTCACTTGGAGTTAAGGATTGCTACTTAAACCAGCCTTTTATAAGTTAACTGCAGGAATTTGATGAGTAGACGGAATAATGACGCCAAACTGGAGCTAGCTTGTAGAGGCACTGTGACTGAAGGACAGTAAAACCATCTTTCATTAAAAAAGAGCTGCAACAAATCACAGTATCATCATACATTTTCACTTTTTTGGTTGCAATTATTGACTTTTCGATGTTGAGATTTTTAAGGTTTTCCTTTACAATGCCAAATCCGCTTTTTGATGTTGATTCAAGCTTTTGCTGATTTTGAAAGGACACTTTTGAACAGCAGTAGAAACGGCACAGAATTTGAAAGAAATAACACTTTACCCCAAAGAAATTATGGTGTGATTCCACCTATAATGTATTTAATAAGTTACAAGTAATAAAAAGGAAGGCGATGAGATATATGCGTCTCCTTTTTTGGCCTCATGAAGACAGATGTTTTTGTGTGAGAAGAAATGTCGTTTGAATTTGAAACTGTCCCCTCAATCTGTTCCAAGTTCCGTTACTGTGGGTAGTAAGTAAATAAATCCTCCCAGGATGTTGCATTGTTTGATGATCAACTGTTTCATTTAACTTTTCTCTGCACGTTACAGAAAGAGTTAAAAAAAAACAAATGTAGCTGTGGGTTTAAATAGTTGAATTTGTTTGATGTCCAACGTGTGAGAGGAAAAAGAATTGAAGGGAAAATGTTTCAAAATAAAACTTTAAACCTAATTAATCCAGGAAGTGAAACACCAGATTGTAGCGGCTGTAGTTGACTCTCTGGAGCAGTAATATTCAAAAATGACAATTTGAGCAACTTCTCATTATTTAAGTACTAAATTACTATTTTTGATCATTTGCTAAAGCTGTTATACAGCATTCTTTCCGTACTGAAGACTAAAACCTGAATCCTATCTTCATCAGTGGCTTTCTTTATGTAGTTTGGCTTCATGCTAAAAAAGGTCTAATTATGTATAAAGGCTCTGCTTATTGTAAGATGACTTTTCTTTTGCCAATTTTGCCTGCAGGAGATCATTGAGACGGTTTATTGAGGTGTTATTTGAAGCTCAAAGAAAACAAAACTGATTCCTAACGTTAGGTTTATTTCTTGACGTCTCAGCGGGACGAAGGTGGTGATGGAGCAAGAGCTAATGCTGGACGGGACGCTGGTCAGTGCTGCCTTCGATAATTCAGCAGACATGGGCATTGTTGGCACCACAGCAGGAACCCTGTGGTACATCAACTGGTCAGACGACAGCAGCATCCGTCTGGTCAGCGGGCACAGGTCAAAGGTAACCACTGGAAGCTTTCCACACACATTTTATATCACTTCAATTAATTAAGATGTTTATATAAAGAGGAAGAAAAAAACACAGGCTTAATGTTGCAGTATTTTTTTAAGAGTCTTTACATCGCAGCTGCAAACTTCAGTGTGTTTTATTAGGGAGAGAATAATGATTAATCTTACCAATAAAAATAAAATCCAAAGCAAACATTTTGTTTGTTAATACAGACAGTCTACCCATGTAGTTAGTATATAATCTAACTAAATTTCTTGATTGAACATGATACATGTTTTAACATCGTTATCCAGGTAATCTGGTTTGCTTTATCCAGCACGTCAGCTTCTCAGCAGTACAATGGCAAGTTTACTGGAGTTGATGAGGTTTTACTTTATGCTCGGTCTAAGACACGGAGAGATACTGATGCTGCCGCAAACAGCGGATGAGATCACTATTAGTATGCACACATTGAGAAGAATCCTCCAAAGAATGGGACTCTACAGAAGAAAAAAACAATCAGATCCTCTAGATGTGGCGGCCTTCCTCATTGATCAGCTGGATAGTTATGGGAGCCAACATGGATACAAGTTTCACCACCTTAAATGTGTACAACATGGATATGTTGTCACCCAGAATACAGTGAGACCACTGCTAAAATTTCTGGACCCCAGGGGTCTGGAACGAAGGCAGAGCTGCGTTTATATTAATCCTGGACCAAAATCAGTTTGGATTCAAGCAGGGGTCCCCATCCTCGTCTTGACTTCTTTAATAAAATATCCAGCAATAATTTTTGGATCAGTGCTTGAACCCATATAATTTGTCTGGAAAATCCCTCGATAGCTCCATGCATCGCATCCGCCTCTGTTCCAGTTATCATGTTCAATCAAACATTTATTTGGAGCATCAACTTCTTGTTGTTCGTCATTAATGAGTCTCGCGGTCACTAAAGACTAAAAACATGTTAGCGCAATTATCACGTCTGTACAATATAATTATCACGTTTATACAATGTAATTGTCAAAATGTTATTTTCTCAAGTGCCAGCAAGACATTTCCGTACATACACATTTAATTTTCTTTGGGATAAATAAAGTTTTTTTGTTTTTTTTCAAATATCAATCCTAATAAAGTGAAAAAAGACAGATATGAGAGAACACGTTTACACTGTGTCTGTGGACCTGCACCAAAGGTTCAGAGTTTTAGCTTCTGTAGCTTTAGTCTGTTTTGCTTATAAGATAAACCTATTAAGGACGCATCGCTTTTTATCACAAAGACAGCTTTTACGTCATGTGGGCAGAAGGTGCTAAAATCAGCTCTTTATTTCTCTGAATTAGAGGGTGACAAGACAGTGGATTTTCACTCCTGTCTATCCCACTCCCACAGAAAAAAAATCAGTCCTCTCCCAATCTTGGACTTGAGTAAAAAAAAAAATCCCTTTTCCATCCCACTCCTGGTAAAAATGACTCCCGTTCCCAAGCTAATCCTAGTTTAAAAAGAAAAATAATCAACAACTGAAACATGGCGGCTTTATTTGGATGGTAAAGTATTTATTCTGCCTGAATTAGTTTTGTTATCATGGTATTTTTTTTACCTTTTCTTAACAGCCTTATTGTTAAAATTCCACAATTGCATATTGTTGTTGAATTATTAATCAAACAGGGAGACACCAACAACAGAAAGATCAGTGTTTGTAGATTTATTTCAAAAGCGTAATAACATTTGAAAAGCTTTCAGCTCTCAAACATGCAGCTTATTTTATACATCGCAGAGGAGGGGTGAATGTTCCCTGGAGACAGCAGAATCCTCTCTGACTCCAACCCCTCAAATACAATCAGCAGAAAAGATTTAAAATGTTGTCAAAGCGCTGCATTCATCTTCACAAAAAATACTAAACATGAGTAATTTAAATCCTTTCAAGTAAACACGATTACACATATTCACAGATGACATTTTTCCACAATATAATTTGTTGTTTTTCTGTCTAAATCTTTCATTTTTAAGCATGTTTAAACATCTAATCTACATTAAGTAGGCCAGATTGAGCAGCCTTTTGACCAAACTGCGTCTTATTTTTTAGTATTATCACGATTGACTATTTCTACTTTTACTTGAGTAAAATGTTTGCTAACTCTGCTGGACAGCAAGGGGAGGAATGAAGACTGAGCCGAGGAGGGCAGAGAGGGATTTCAGAAAAATAAAGAAACGGCTGCAAGTTGAATAAAATATAAAGATAAATTACTTTATTTCTTCATTGATTTTTATTACAGGTACACCGACTGATCGGCCGCGATGTTCTTAATTTTTAGTAACCTTTTAATTCCGTGTCGTCCCGTTAATGTGGACGCTTGTCCCACAGGATTAACGCTGAAATCACGCGACACATGAGAACCCTGGTAAAATGTCACCCTCTTCTCTGAATACAGAGGATGGGTGTTGTTCAATATTCTAAATCCTCACAGGGCTTAAGTAGTTCTTTCATCTTTAAAGACAATTTGTAGTATTGTTGGAGCTTGTTACATTCCTTCTCTTTGTCTCGAATAACATCTCTAATTGAATCTGCTATAGTCTTAGTGAAGCGATATGTTTGTTACCTCCCAGACTAAAAAGGTGATCAGTTTTTATGTCTTTTTTGGCTTTAAGGTGAGATTTAGCTTTTTCTGCTTTGAATCAAGTATTTTGTTCTCAGTGTTTTCTAAGTGTGAAGTGTGCTGTTCTTAGTAGATGGTTTCCTGACAGGTTTCCTGTGCTGCCACTCAGCTGCATGAACGGTCCCTTATCATGCCTTCATCTTTGAAGGACAGAAGGAAAAAAAAAAGTCCTAAAACAGCAGGAAACCTTAAAAAGCTGTGTTTCAGGCTGCAGCCACCATTTAAGTAAATACTTGTTCTGAGGAAGGTCCCCTGTTTATGCTGTCCTCTGCCATGCAGGTCAGTGATGTGGTTTTCAGCTGTGATGAAAGCCACTTTGCCACCTGCAGTGAGGATGGCAGTGTGAGGGTGTGGTCAACCTCTGGCTACGAACTGGTGGTGCAGTTTCAGGTGATCAACCAGGTGAGCGAATATCATTTCACCAGTTTATTTATTGAGACCAGACCCGAACCTTTAATGAATGCTGGGTAGAAAAAACGAGCTGTATTGTTCACCTGTACGGCTCCCTTTATAAAAATCAAAAGTGCTAAACATTAATCTAGACTCTTTCCTTTAAATCTCCATGTTCGCTCAGGCCTGTGGCTGTCTGTGCTGGAGTCCTTCTTCTAGTGAAGATAGCGCATCTATTGCTGCAGGATACAGCGACGGGACTCTGAGGATTTTCCGTCTCGCTTTGAAAGAGATGGAAATGAAACTTCAACCTCATTATGTGGCCGTTTCTGCTATCACTTACTCTGCCAGCGGTGAGAAAAAGGCTCTTTCATACACAGGATTCTTTGATGCATTTTGCCAATTTATGAACATAAACTATAATGTGTTGTTGGGATTTTTTTTTAATAGATCAAAATGAAGTAAAACTGGAATTGAAGGCAAATGATGTATGATTATCTGTAGTAATTGAAACTAAACTAAATCTGAAGGTTGGAGGCTTTTTAGAGACACTTTTCCCTGCAACTTGATAAAAGCCTCCCCACAGCATGATGCTGCCATGACTGGCTTTGTTCAGAGAAATGTGGAGTTTGACAGCGGGAACAAAAAGTTACATTTGCTCTTATATCTTGATAGTAATACAGGGATGGAAGAAAAAAAATGATATATTTTTTTCAAATATCCCAATGTTTCATTAGACGGTAATAGAATTGATTCAAAATACGACCGGATCGATTTAAATTGTAAAAGATTCTCCTTGACAATTATCCATTTCATTGTTTTACACTTTTATAACCTTTAAATCCCCAGCCGCTAGTTGGCAGTGCACCCGAGAACATATTATTATTCTCTACTGTTCTGTCTCTTCCTCAGGTCATGTGATCCTTTCAGCGGGGAAGAACGGTCTGGTAGCTGTGAGCAGCTCAATGAGTGGAGCAACGATTCGTGTCATCAGGGACCATAAAGGAGCAACGATAACATCAATCCAATGTGTGAACGAACAGGTCAGCTCAATCTAATCACCTCAAACAGATTCTGGTATTGAGGGATAAAACTGTTATCAACGAGTCTGAAAATAATCACGGGGCAAAGATCACAGAATTAACCTAAAGATTAAAAATTCTACCCACTTTGTTTACAAAGTGAAAAGTGATACCAAAAGTGGAGGGAAAAATGCTAATTTTGTGCATCTTTTTAGGGAAATTATTTTCATTTAATTTGGGTTTAAGAAGCCAAGTTAAACATTAAAACATTAACCAAAACGAATTTACTTCAGAGGTAACAGTGATCTAAACATGTATTTAAATGTTTCTGTATCACATGACGTTGCTGGATCCACAGAAACCAAAGTTGTGGATAATAGGTGAAATGAGTAAACATACATTCTGCATCTAGTTTGTTTACTCTCCTTTCTTAGTGCAAGAAGTTTGGACTGGAAGGGAACGAGCTGTTTTTAGCTGCTGGTGCCGACAGACGGGTCAGTGTTTGGGCCACCGACTGGTCCTTGGAGAAGTGTGATCTACTGGACTGGCTGTCGTTTCCTGCTCCGCCCAACATCGAGGTACTTCTTCTGTTTGGAGATTAAACTAATCTTTCAGTTTAATCCATGTTTCAAGTTCATCGCAGATGATTTATTCAGCAGGTTAATTTAATCCAGTTTGTTTAGAAGTTCATATAAAACACAACTTTAGTCCTGCTTATTTTTGAGGCAGCAGTAAACGGATGCATCTAAACCTCTTCTATAAATATAAAGAATGATGTTAGCTTTTCTTTCCCTGTAGCTAATTAGACATATCCAACTGCTAACAGCGTTCCTTGTACTTTGTTTAAATTTTTAAGTTTAAACTTTAAATTGTCGAATTATCAGGAGAAATTAATTGTTTTGTTTTTTATTTTAAAACCCAGTGACTAATATGAAGTTTCTGTTCAACACTACATTCATTCGAATACATGAATAAAATCAGCTTATCTTGCTGGTAATTTGAGGGTCTCTTCTAATTTCTTATTGATTCAAACATTGCCCAATCAATTAGGAAAGAAAACTGTTCAGAAGGAATAGAAAGAAGCAGGAGAGTCTGAATGGGAAGCTGGCCGATGCTTCTTCATCATATAGACTTAAGTTACTAAATGGAAGCGAATGGTAAAACCTTTTTCTAAGAAGTGATTTTATATTTGTTTCAAAGTATAACCACTGATAAATTAGCACAAACTAAGGCTGCTGAACACTGAGTTGTATTTTTGAAGGTACTTCTCAGAACAGAAGTCCAATTCAGAACATTTTATTTAAAGGTTTGTTACAGTTGAACATTTTTACTGGGTTTTTAATGCCTGCGTAAACAATTTCAATACTTTCCTGCAAATCCTCCACAAATGAACAAGACTGGTGATCGGTTTGGTTTGACTTTACCTTTAAATTCAAACTGCTTTGCTGTTTTATTCTAAACCCGTCCTTTGCCTGGATGGCAACACGTCTCTGACTCACAGAAACAGGTCAAACATGTTAGATTTTAAAACCTGTGCTCCCTTTTACTGTTGAAGTTACACAGGATATTGAGCAGTAGTGGTTGTACTTTACCTCCTGTTACATCGTACTACATTTACAGTGCAGTTCATTCATCCATCAGGATGAGCCACCTTAAAATAAAGTTTAAATGTAGTTGAAACCAGTCTTGTCAGTTTTTCTGATTTTTCTTGACCCAACACAGTGTCGGCTCACAGTTTCCTTTTACCCGCTAGAAGTGTCATGTTTCCTCCTTCCTGTCGTAAGTTTTCCTGCGTGAAAGATGTTGATGCAGGTAATAAAACATAAGGCAAAGGGTCGACATAGATAGAGCAGTTAGTGTGAACTATTGGAGGGGACGTAGGTTAAGGTCAATTTTTATTCTGGATTGTATTTCTAATAAAAATCTGTCTGTTTTTGTATATTTTTTTTTATTCTCTGGATGTTACAGGATGGCAGTTTGCCACCCAGTCTGGCTGCTTTCTACCCAGCAGATCATAGCCTGCTGGTCTACACCGGCTATGGAGTAGAGAAGGAGATCTCCTTTTACAGCCTGGCTAAGAAACAAGTAACACTTTAGAACTCCTTATCTACTGTGTTCTTCTGTCCAGATTGGTAAGAATGCTAAATATTTTCCTTTTCCTTCACCTCAGATCATTAAAAAGATTTCCCTGACTCACTGGGCCACGTGCATCAGCCTGTCCTCTAAGAGTCATCTCTTAGTTGTTGGATCCAAAGGTGAGGGCTGAGGCTTTGTATGGTGTAAGAAAAGTGTGAGATGTATAACAAATTCTCACTTTATGTCTAAATTTCCATCAGAGCGAGTGCTGAAGCTGATCAAGTCAACCAGTGGAAGGTTTCAGGACTTCCTGCTGCATAGCGACTCGCTGCAGACGTGTCATTTCTCTCCCTCTGGGAGGCTTCTGTTCTCCGCAGCCTATAATGAGGTTTTCCTCTGGGAGGTGCCGGGCCTCTGACCACCTCCTCTAGGTCTCAACATGTTGCATTGTTGGTTTATTTGTCACTTATGCCAGTTCTATAAGTTTGACTGTGTTGTTCCATAGATTTCCAACATTTTAATTTTCTATTCAGGGTTTTAAAAATAAAGCGTTTTTTTATGTAATAAGTTCTGCTATGTGGCTTAATGGTTTTCATTTCTGAGTCTGGTTTTTGATGCATGTTTTATCCTTCAGGAATAAGATGTTTCCTGCTGCTGATTGTAGTGCCCAGGTGGAATCGAGGCTTTTAGCGTCACTGTGATGAAAATAAAGAGCACTATGCACCATATAGCACAATAGATGTCATTAAAGCAAATATTCAGGGAAAAAGCTGGACAGTTAGAGGGAGCTTTGAAAAGAGAACAACACAGCTGTTCTATTCAGAGGTTTTAGTGCTGAAAGTTCCTGACGAACTTAAAACATCCGGAAACAACAACTTGGTTCATAGTTGGACTCTCATCTGCCTGTTATTGTGAGCTTAGCTCTAAATTGCTTTCTAAATGAAGCACTTCATTCAAGAATTCAAGGACCAACAAGAAAATTATTTTGGTTTTCCCATTTGTTTTAACAAATCAAATCTAAGCAGTTGGGTTGTAGTTCAATTGATTTCACTTTGATGCCCCTGAATAAAATGTTTGTCTAGTCTGGTCTCTGAATGAACAGCAAAAATAAAAACTGATATTTTAATAGAAAATGCATGGAGTAGATTTTACAGTGAAGATGACACGACAACCATTTGGAGAAAGTTCTCTCTAGTCAGATGGTCAGTGTAGCTATGTGTGATGGAAAACTAACATTAAAACAAAAATTCACACACCATTCCCAAGAAGAAACGGTAGTAGTAGCATCATGTTGAGGGATGCCAAACATAGCCAGAGCTCATATGGAATTACCGTGCAACCAGGATGAATTGTGATATTTGTGAATTAACAAACCACCAAAAATACATCTTGCTGGGAGCCAGCAGAAGCTGGATACAGGAATGTGTCAGACCAATGAAATACAGTGAAGTGTATGACATCACCTGGTCATACAAAACAAACATGGCTGTGCTGGTTTTAGCTGAACTACCCTCTATTTCTTTTTGAAAACGAGCAAAAGGACTTAATTTTATCTTTGAGGATGGCAAGTTGGCTGCACGTTCCCCCCGACCGGATTTGGTAAGAGTTTCATTTATCAGTCAATCCCTTGTGAAACAAATTAAACTGCTACTGTGATTGGCTAAAAGCTCTGCATCTGAGCCAGGTACCCAATCAGCCTGAAGAATTGTACTGAATGTCCCTCCCTTTTGCCAGCAGTTCCCAACAGCGCCTTCCCAGTTTGATACATGCTAAATTTTAAATTGTGTTACATTTATCCATCTTTTACAACGTGCAGTTTTTAGCCAAACAGAATTTTGCTTCTTAATATGTTCATAAATATGTTTGTTTTAATATTATAATCCCTCCCTTCTATGTTTAATAAATGATCTATAGATTTGTTATCATGTGTCACCAACTGCAAACGTTAGATTATTCTAAAAACGAGCCGAATTTCTTGATGTGAAGATTTTGAACCGCATCAAACAAGTAACTGTCTCATTTTAGGCATTTAGCTGGAAACGATCTGTTCTTCAAATGTAGTGAGTTGCCTTTTCTTTGTTAGCTCTTTTGCATCAGCATTTATTTTCCTTTGGTGATTGAATTTAATTTTTTTTATTAGCTAGATGCAAGCACATGTACAGGGCTGCAAAAACGACAAAAACTTGTATCTCCACCCATAAACAACCATTATGGGTAAACTGAACATGCTAGTTTGCTTTGGGGTTCACTGATGAAAGTTTCAGGAACAGTTCTCTTGGTCCCAACTGTTACAGCAAACCTTCAGGGTTCTAGCAGATGTTTTGGCAGCAAGAGAGGAACAACCCTCTGTAAGGCAGTATGCATAAATGGTGTATATCTTTCATAAAATGTTTGGATATGAGTGACTTAACTTTCAGATTAATGAAAGGTGTATTCTATAATAATTTTTAAAGTATTTAAAACGTAATTTCTCATGTCTATAATTTGTTTTAAGTATGTTTTGCAGGTTTTTGTAGATTAATACGTTCAGTATATTCAACATTATCCTCTTCACCTTTTATGACTGAATAGAACCGTTTTAAACGACTAAAAACATATTTTAAGTACAATGTAAATTATCCTTAATTTTAAAATCTATTTAAAATATGCATGTCAATCATCGTGGATTGTATAATTTATGTGTGTGTAAATTTGCTGTGTTTTAAAGAACTTGACATGCATCGTTACAGCTTCATCAAGTCTGATGAAAGGTTTGTCCAGCAGGGGTCGTAGTTCTGCGCTCTCAGTGAACCGGAACAGTATGGGTTTCACCTTGGTTGTACATCAGTGGAGAGGCGCACGTTTAGGTTTAGCTTAACATTTCTTACGTTCAAATGAAAGATATATGTCTGAGTAGCAGCACAGCCCGGCTAGCTGTAAATCTGAGAGTGAAGAATCATGAAGCAAGATGTCAGGATACTTTTGTTGGGGGAACGTAAGTATGTGACAGCTGACAACAAGCTACACGGTTAGCAAACATTAGCTGGAGCAGCTAACCAACTTGTAGCTGAATTAACTTTGGTTGTTTTGAAAGCTGCGTCCCAGAACATTTCTAAAGCGGTTTTATTTGTTCTGGTAAAATGTATTTTTCTTTGGGGAACTTGCTGTGTTGCATTCATTTCCTTTCGAATGTGTTTTCAGCTGCAAAGTTTAGCTGCAAAGCTAATAGTGTGCATACCTTCAATGCATTTGTACTATTACTGAAAACCAATTAGATGTAACATAAATAATATCAGAATGTACTTCATCCAAAGTTAATTGAGAATGTTTTAAATTATGCAAACATTTGTTTCAGTTTTTCAGCAAACATTAGCTGTAAATATAATATAGTCCTTGTAGATGACGTAAGAAATTAAAATATGTATTTACTACTTTTATAGCTCTTTAGTTGCCATTTGATCTTTACCCAAGAATTAACTTGCAAGATAGTGTAATCTGACTTAAAACTCATCAAACTATTCGCAAACTCTGGTATTAAAACGACTGAAATAAAATGGCGTAACACTATTATTACAAAACAACACATAAACAGAAGGCAAACACACATTTCCAATTTCTCCTATACAATGAAACGTCTAAGCTAATATTTACCAGTAACTAGTGTATACACACTAGATGAATGCCTCTTGTGACAGTGTATACTGTTTACTGTATATCCACTTGACCTGTAAATGTTAAAACAGACTCACAGTTTGTGCTCCAACAAAGGACTTTCACCTAAATATAATCTGTGTGAGTGTTTCTGTGCTTGGTACAGTCTTTCTTTCTTTTTTTGATTAAAATGTATTCAGTTAAGTATCTTGAGGTTGGTTTAGAAGCATTACTTCAAAATAATATTGTGCAAATACAATTAAAATGGTTGGTACAGTGAAACTAGTTTTAGAAGTAGTTACTACCCAGATCTATAAGTGACTTTACTATAGTATTAATCACTTCTATCCTTTTTTTCAGTTCTGGTCCTTTGCAGAGTCCTACCTCAATACTTTACTTTTTCTTTTCTTTTTTCTCTAACATACGATTATGCTCAACAGGATCCTCTAGCCAACGACCAAAGTGTGGTTTAGAAACAAGAGCTTGAAGGAAAACTGTCCACATTGACTGGAAATAAGAAATTACTACGATAACTAATAATTTTTAAAAAACTTAAATGCAGTCTATGGAAAGTTAAAGTTGTTTTGCATCAACATAGTTAAAGTTAAACAAAAATAAAATCCAGGGCCCCTGAAGGGTTAATTCATTGAACAAACCGGACATTTGACTACAAAGGCAAACTGAATGTCTAACTTTGCTGGGACTCAATACTTTCCTCATTCCTAACCCTGGAGCTCTAAAACCTTTATTGTCACCAACAACATCCCTGACAGATTCACCTCAGAAATGAGAGCACCATGATGCTCTGACCAACAGGTTTAACTCCTCACACACAGATCCAGGTCCCAATTGGCTTCCTGCTTTCAAAAATGTGCCTTCACAGCCATTAGAAAGCAGCACTCCACACTTTCACAACACAATGATGGTTACTTAGAATATATATTTGCTCTTAATGTATTTATGTGCCTCTCCAAACAGCCAAAGTGGGGAAGACGTCCCTCATTATGTCTCTGGTGGGAGAAGAGTTTCCAGAACAGGTAGGAGTGAGTTCAGATCATCAGTGGTTCTGTGGTTTGGCTTCAACCAGGCTGATTTGAACATCCAGCATCTGTTGAGGTTATTGTTTATTACACAAAGTGAACTCTAGTCAGTCTGTTATTGAAGTTCATAAAAAGTATATTTTGGTAAATAATGTTTCTGAGCTGTTGTGTATAAACGTGATCTGTGACTCAAGCTGTGTCACTGTTTTAACAAAATGGGATGCTTATTTTTGGAATCAAATTTTTTGAAAGTATGAATGTTTTGTATATAGACGGTTTGAAAACAAATAACTAGTAATTTGTTTTATAATCATTTGTTCATATATTTGTACATGGCTTATAATTACAATTAATTACTGGTTTATGTCTTCAGTTGCTTTTATATCTTTCATGCTTTTAATCTTAATTACTTTTTGTTGTTAGGATTATTATTCAAAAGATATAGAAGTTTGTAAGCAATAATTGGTTGACCTTTAATATATAAAAATATATGGAATTAATACATCAAAAAAAGTTTACAGCTCTGGGGCCTCAAATGTTTTCAATCCTCATATCCATCAGTCTCCTTACAATTGTTCTTTTTCTGTACTGAAAACCTGTGAAAAATTCCTATTGAGTTTCTTTGTGTTTAACAAATGGGATGGAGTGAGAACTGTGTGACATATTGGCCTGAAAGATGGTCTTTCTAACGGAGTTTATTTGTGTTTTCAAGGTTCCCCCCAGAGCTGAAGAAATCACTATTCCTGCTGACGTGACTCCAGAGAAGGTCCCCACTCACATAGTGGACTACTCAGGTATTGGAGGCATAACCTTTGACACCTTCAGCATCGGTTAACATGAAATAAAATGAAACATCATGCTTTTAAGTTCCGTTTGGTTTTCTCTCTTTCACATCAGAGAAGGAACAGAGTGATGAAGTCCTCAGAGATGAGATCATCAAGGTAAACTCCCCACAGTCTCATAATTACGATTAAAACAGATTAACAGAAGACTAGTACAGTAATCTGACTCATTTATTCTTGCTCTTACACATCCAACTTGCTTCAGTCGACCAAAGGTTTGGCTGGGTATTAATCTGCTGCAAAAATATATCCCTTTATGGAACTTATCTCCATCCCATAAAAACATTTTATTAGTCCTGGATAGATTAAAATTAACCTGCGGATTAATTCTTTTAATCCAGGAACTGTTTTATATGATTTTCAATCTTGATATTGATACTAAAACAAATATTTATTTGTTAATACAATGACACGTGATTATTTCTAGTTAACGGATGGAAATGGGTTTTATTACATTATAACATTTACACCTAATTAATTAGGAAAAAACCTAACATGAGGGGAACATTTCATTCTTTTATTTATGATTTATTTAATTTCATCTTATAATTTAGAGGTTTTATTTGCATTGTCTAAACAGTAGACAAGACAGGTTATAGTAGAAGAGTTGATATAATTTATAGAGGTATGAAAAGTTGATTTATTTATTTAGTTTTAATTTATATTTAGCATGTGTGCTTGCATTTGCTTTTCATTATAAAGATCATACAGATCAATTTCACCATTAAGAGAAATATATATTTTTTATTTATTCTAATTTCTTTAAAACAATTGTGGTGCAGATAAATTAGATTTTTCATTGTAAACAAAAAAAAAGGATGTGGTTCATGGGAATGTATTCATATGCAGCTGTAAAGTTTGTTCTTTCTGTTATAAACTTCTATGTTTTAGTCATTGTTTTTTGTTACTTTTAGTTCATTAATGTTGACTAAAAATGAACAAGTTTGTAATTTAACATTTTCATTTTATCCTTAATAAATCGTGAATGTAGCTTCTCAGGTTTAGAGAATTAAAGTGTAAATGTTGATATGTTACATCATTTACTTCCTGCTCCTTTTGTTTTATGTCTGTTTAACTAAGAAGCCTTGAGAACATGGATTGTAGCATCGGGCTCATCTAGAAGTTTCTGTGTACTTTATTTCATGTCAGATGACCTGCGTTTAAAAGCAACGGTTAGATTTACTGTAACTTATTGAAAAGGTTTAATAATTTAAACCATTTTCATTATAATCTGAAATACAAATGAAATGTTTCCTGAATCTCAGATTGGTGGACATTTGCAGCATCTTAAACCTCATGTGTCAACCTGATGTCGTCAGGTTGTCTTGTTTCTAGTATAAAGTTGTACATCTGTGTTTGTTCAACCTTTTACAGGCTAATGTAGTGTGTGTGGTCTATGACGTCACCAATGAAGACACAATAGAAAAGGTAATAACTGAATATTTAGCTTGTATTAACGAATTCTATGCAACTCTGATCTAAAATGCTTTTTATGCTTAACATCTCTTTTTTTTAGATTAAAACCAAGTGGATTCCTCTGGTCAATGGAGATGCAGAGAAAGGAAACAAGTATGCATCACCTGTTAGTTATGTTTTGAAGGAGTTTGTCTAAACTTTGCTCTGGTTTCCAGTGTTTGCATGTTTATCTGTTAGTAACAGGGTGGAGCTAGAAGGGTGACCCCCTTCTGTCGCCTGATTGGACACCTCAGATGCCACTCAAAGTTACTGAACGATCTCTAAACCCAACATTGTGGCTGCAGTTGGTAATCACCAAAAAGGAAGAGCAAGAATAAACTGCATGAATAGAACCACCATGAAAAACATTACTGCTAAATGTTTGACTTGTTTATTTAACTAAATGCCCCCAGAATTACACTTGAGAAGTAAGTCTTTGCAACTAAAGACATATTGGGACCACATTTCCTGTTTGGATTCTTTTTGCTACCAGTAAATAAAATCAGGCCATTTTTATCTGCTCTGCCACCTGCAGTTTACGGTTAGTACTGCAGCAGGTCAACAGTCCCTCAAGCAAATGAATATAATTAGTATTAAGAATTTAGATGAGAAAAAATGAAGGAAATATCTGCTCTGGATGACATAAAAAAATAGAAAACAGATCGATGAGGAAAATGAAAGCTAGTTAGAAAGAATGAGGAGGTGCTACTTTTAACGGCAGCTCAGAGTCTAGAGCAGAAAGCTCTTTGTCAGTCTGATATAGTGGGGAAAATAAGTATTTAGTCAGTCACCAATTGTGCAAGTTCTCCCACTTAAAAAGATGAGAGAGGCCTGTAAT
>JAUZNJ010068519.1:0-26168 GCA_034780135.1 Jordanella pulchra
TGATATGGCAGCCCAAACCATCCCTGATCCACCCCCATGCTTCACTCTGGGCATGCAACAGTCTGGGTGCTACGCTTTTTTGGGGCTTCTCCACACCGTAACTCTCTCGGATGTGGGGAAAACAGTAAAGGTGGACTCATCAGAGAACAATAAATGTTTCACTATGTCCACAGCCCAAGATTTGCGCTCCTTGCACCATTGAAACCGACGTTTGGCATTAGCACGAGTGACCAAAGGTTTGGCTATAGCAGCCCGGCTGTGTATATTGACCCTGTGGAGCTCCTGACGGACAGTTTTGGTGGAAACAGGAGAGTTGACGTGCACATTTAATTCTGCCGTGATTTGGGCAGCTGTGGTTTTATGTTTTTTGGATACAATCCGCGTTAGCACCTGAACATCCCTTTCAGACAGCTTCCTCTTGCGTCCACAGTTAATCCTGTTGGATGTGGTTCGTCTTTCTTGGTGGTATGCTGACATTACCGTGGATACCGTGGCTCTTGATACATCACCAAGACTTCAGATTTACAATGAAATATGAACTTTCTTTTTAAGTAAAAAACAGGCTACAACAATTTAAACTACAATTTGAAAGACATTTGGACATTTTGCACATCTCGCTGTCCCTTAAAGTTATTGACAGCTTAAAACTTCAGATACAGCACAAAAGAAGTCTCACTTTGTTTTCTTGCTTCAAAAACCAAGACAAGAACTACCGTAACCTTCTAATTAAATTTACTTAAAAGAACACAATTAGTATAGCACTATGTTGAATTAAAGCCATTTGTTTTTCTGTGATAAAAGAAGCATTTGCTTACATATCCATCCATCGCCCAGTTGTCATTTTTAAACTTGCTGTAGTAATACTCTGTTGGCCCCTTCACCTGGTAAACCTTCAACAGCAGCTGGTTTTCCTCTGACTTGTAGGTACCTAGAAAGAGACAAACACATTCAGATTGATATGCTAATTATGCTTTGCCTCTAAATCTTTTAAAAATCAGTAACACATTATCTTCAGATTTGCATTGAAATTTGTCAGAGTACTCCACCAGGAGACACAAGCATAGATAGGCAAGCAGGTGGTACAGTAGGAAAACAGATTTGCCTGTGACAGACAGAGAAAAGGAGCCACCTTGACATTTTGAATGATCATTCTATCTTTCCCTCAAAAAGCATATAACACAATATGGGAGGAAAACATGACATTTAGCCTTCAGCTACATGTCTTCGTGTAAATACAGAGCAACCACAAAAGCTTCTGATTGTCACAATGACAGGACACATGCAACTAAATGATGAGAAAAACAACTTCTTAAATTCCTACATTTGTAGACCTTGAATAAGATCTTAATAGACAAATTTCTCTTGATTTTCTTTTTTTTCTGATGCTGTTACATGCTGTTACAGAAATTGAGAAAACAAGTCTTTTTGGAGATAAGTATATACTTTTTCTTCAGTCAGTAAAACAAGCATAATCGTTGAGCAAAAGGCTTGTATTTATCTATACTTCACCAAAATCCAAGGACACCGTTTATGTACTAATATATATTATCTTTAATGTGTTCTGGACTCCAGGGATGGATCGTGATGTGATACAAGCTGGGCCTTACAGTTTTTCTTTTCTTTTAACCTTCTTATTATATATTTCATTTTATAATGAGGCCCATATAAACACAGTAAACTGAATGAGAAAAATCTTTAACAACCAATAATATCTTTATATCTCGCCCACATACTTTCTTGTGAAGCAGAAAAGAATCAAGTGTATATTTGTGGGAGGGTGCTAATGACAGAGTTTTTCTAACTTTAAAGATGATTTTATAAAACATTGTTGACAAAACAATGGGAAATCCTAGTCCTGTATACACCCAATCCAATTTTGTTTCCGATCCGACAGAAAATCGTGTCCGAGAAGATTGTGGCTTTAGGACTCATAACTCAAAGGGGATGAACACACCCGACATGGTTTTCTGCAGGCGGTCTTGCGTAGCTCTGACTGAGATAGACAGCCAGGTCTACTTTAGTCTGACAATTCAGTAAAAAACAGACAAACAAACAACCGAGCTGCTTAGCGGAGGTCTGTGCTCTCCGAGTGATTTTCTAGTTTTCTTTGGTTTCAATAACTTTTTATAATCTGTGTAAAATGTGGGCCACTGTTTCAATTCTTGGGGCACAAAGTGAATACCTGCACAGATCGGGATCTGTTCACCTTGCATAGTCGGAGCCTCTCTATATGCACTGCAGTCAGTGTAAGATGGAAAAAAAATATCAAATTAGAAATTAAAAAGTCCGACACAATCGGTGTAACCTAGGCTTTAGGTTTATGGTATGTGAAAGACCTTTTAGTTCAGAGTAAAAATCAGAAAATGTTTAGGGTTAGTAGAGATGAGTTTTGAAAAAAAGTAAAACAGAGGAAAAAAAAAACACAATAAACTTTTAGGCACCAAGAGAATCCGTGATGAATGTCACCTTGAAAAGTTAGAAGAGTGTCTGGCTTCTTGGAAGCAAGTAAAAATGATGACTCAAGATTTTTGTACAGCACTAAAAATACTTCCCATTTCAACAGTTATAAATACTTAACATCTGTCCTCAACATTGTTATTCACAACAATCAGCATTTAACTTCTTCATGCCCTTTGGGGTTTAAGTAGTTTAGGCTTTAAAGATCAGGTCAACCTTTCTTTTCTTACCTTCTTAATTTACCAGAATGCTGTTTGCTCTAAAGGGATTATTCAGGTTTACTCACTCCTTTGCTTTTATCGGGTTTGTATGTTTTTAACAATATTTTACCGTGTATGCATTGTAAATCAATAACAGTTTCTGTCCCCTCAACACGATTTTTATGAGCAAAAATAAGAAGCTTAATAATAACTGAAGGTCCTACGTTTTTTTTTGTTTTTACCTGATAGTCTGATTGACACTCCGCTGGTCTCCAGTAATGTGACATTTACTCTGCCACTGGTTCCATTAAACCCAGTAACTGCGAATGTGGTGGTCTGCCTCTTCCCTAAATACTCATAGAAACCACTCCACTCAGAGTTTGGAGAGAAGACATCAGCTGGAACTGGGAAGGAAATAAATGGAGAAGTAACACAAGTTAAAAAAAACAGAAATAAACTTTGACAGCTCCTAAAAGATGCCAACACAATATATTGAGCCTCTGGTTCCATCACAGTTGATGGGCCAGTCCCTGCCTGCCTGATTCCCACATTTACTCCAAGACATTATTAACATCAAACCCCGATTTTGCAGTGTTCTTTGAAAAATCTCACATCAGGGTATTTTCCTCTGGTGTGTGTCTCTTACTGTTGGCTTCTTCTAACTGATTGACTTCAGATTGACTTCAAAATCCTTCCTTTAGCTTGATGTCGGTGTAATGTTTTTCACTGATTTATGTAGTCTTTGTTGAGCCTTTGGATCTTTGCAGATTTGTCCTGTGAAGACTGCTTTAACCCAGCAGTATCTAATATCAGCAACATTCATTGCTATAATTTCAGTATCTGTTCCTCATTGGAAATAATTTTCAACACCCACCAATACTGAGAAACTATTGAATTAAGTCAATACACAAAGATCTGAAACAAAAATCTATTTGCACCGAAGTAAAATTCCTTAAAATAGTATGTATATGTGCTGTTGGGAGTCTATTGTCCATGCAATGTTTTTCATTCTGCATACCACGGATCTTATTCTTCTGTACATCCGATTCCCCTCTTCCTTTGGGATTTACTTTGACTCCAACTGCAATAAAAACAGTTTAATTGTTAGTTCAGCTTACAGTGTCTTTGAGATATATGAAAAGGGATGACCAAAACAAAAATAAAAAAAGAAACTCCACTTGACATTGTGTGTCATAATATGGAATATAATGGTCATAGGGAACACTTTAATCGTTCTGCTTCATTTTACTGCTATTCTTCAATTCTGCATTATCTGTATATTTAAGTTCTAACGTTATGTTCCCTCTGCTTTTTCTATTTATAGTAGCTTCATCTGGCCTCATGCTGCTTGGCTGCGACATCCTCCTTGAGGTAAATGTCAACTGGGCTGCTGCCATCAACACCTTCGATTTTACACTAAATAGCTGGACGTATTTTTCAGTGCTTGGCTTGCTTCTCTCCTAGACATAGCTATGGACTCAGCTTTGACTGTGACTTACTGTATGTTTTTATGGAGCAATGCTTCCAAGTTTCCTTCATATTTCTGCTCCTGTGTCCTTGAACCCTCACCAGGAGGCCGCTCACACCAAACAAGGTTCTGCTGAAGGTTTTCTTAATGTAAAAAGGGAGTTTTTCCTCTCCACTGTCAATGCATGCATGTTCAGTGTGAGGGATTGCAATACAAGCAAATGTTTACTGTCGCCACATGCTCATCCAGGAGGAGCATCAATAACTTAATGCAATCAGCTGGTTTTCCTTAGATAGAAAACCTAACAAATTTGACTGTATAATTCAACTGACATTTAAAGTGCCTTATGAAGACACATGTTGTAAATTGGTGCTATATAAATAAACTGAATAGAATTAAACTGAATAACATTTAGAGGAGTTGACAGAGATGAGTATTAGTATCATGTATTCAAGTTAATTCTACTCCCAAATTTAAACTTTTACAGATCCAACTCATACAGAGTTTTGTATTTAAAGATATTAATTACGGTAACTTTTGATTAGTATAGCTAACGAAAAATAACAACTGAATGATCAGAGAAAGAAAAAGGATGAACAAGCAAAATAGACAATTACAACCCTTATTTAAAAGTCTGGAGGACATTTACACGGTGTTGAAGGCAGCTGGAGTTGGTGCTTCTATAGCAGACTGGGCTTGTTGCAGTGGTATAAAGGATCCTTTTAAGTTAAAAGTAAAGTTCACATCTAATTTCAAAATCAATGTTCAAAGGTCATGGAAAGTGTTGTGAGGCACAGAATCCAAGTTGTTTAAGGTCCAAAGTAAGAGTTCCATTGTCAACGATAATTGGATTGCCATGTCGTCTGCTGGTGTTAGACCACTATGTTTTCTCAAAACAAGCTTAGCTATCTAACAGGAAATGTTACGGCTCTTCATGCTTCTCTCTGTTAACAAGATATAGGGCGATTCTGATTTGATTTTTCAATAGTACCTGGCATCTGCCCAAACACAGAGGCACTCCTGAGAGATTCTATGTGGTATCATCAGTTCTCTCGTCTTTCATCTTCCTCCTAACAATGCAGATGAGCTGTAGCCAGTATGGAAGTAACCTGGGATCCTTTGTACCTTATCAGTGCACTGGACTGATCACCTTCATGCCATTTTTCACTGAAGCAGTGATTCCTTCAAAACAAGCCTTATGATTGCATGGATGTTATTTTCACTGGGCTAACATTCTTCTATGAAAAACATTGTCATTGTTTTGCATACATGTTGAAGACTTCTATAACTGAATTGAGCTTTTGACTTTAGTCCCAAATTAGGGCCTTCTTAAGTTGGTTCAGTCATTTTCATCATTCTGTCAGAATAGATGCATCACTTGAATCTTACTATATAGCTGATACAAGGCACAGGATACAAGGCACAGGATACGAACAACCTTACAAGACAGATTCTAAATACCTTTACAGAGCGGTGGTTTCCCTGTCCATCTCCCATCACTTTTGCAGGTTCTGTGCTCTGATCCCCCAGACAGATAAAAACCTTCCTGACAGGTGTATATCAGTGTATAACCTAACGTTGGAAGGTCCATAGCTCGAACATCCACGTTACTGGGAGTTTCTGGCTGTCGACATGAATGGGCTGTGTGAAAAAGAGCAAAAACATGTATGAAACTCAAAAATGCTATAACTTAACAGACAAGTAAAAATTTAAAAGCATGATATGAACATTTTTTTATACCCAAAGTAAATCTTTACCTATGCATTCAGGTTGAATTCCACTCCACGTAAGATTTTCCAGGCATGTTCTTGTTGTTGAGCCAAGGATATGATAGTTTTTGCGGCACTTGAAAGAAATCTTACTGCCCACCTATGTATTAATAAAACAGAAAAACAGAAAAAACAATTGAGGTCTACTTGTGTTCCTCAAAAAACATGCCACATTTAACAGAAAACATTTTTAACAGGTGAACAAGGTAAGGAGGATCTGAGAACAATAGTTTTATACACACTGGAAAAGGAAGACATAATGCTTGTCTGAATTCACAAAACCTTCTGTTTTCCCACTAATCTCCAGTGAAAAGCTGTGTTCAAAGCCATAACTTTCTAAAAAAAATTTATTTTGTCCGTGGAGTTGAGCTGAATTCAGTCATGTATTGTCAATCAATATGTGAGAATCTTTAACTTGAACCCAGATATCAGAAACATTAATCTATTTTACTTTAGACGTCAGCTACTAGTGGCCAGAACAACACTAACTTGAAAGAAGATTGAAAATAAACAGTTTTTTCTTGATGTTTACATAATCTTTCTGTGATTGAGATCTCTAATTTTTTAGATTTACATTTGAGTTATTCACATTAAAACCTATCCTAAAGTACTTTTATAATTATAATGTCTAAAGATTTTCATTTGGTTTATTTATGGACAGTGGCACCTTTAATTGCGAGTGTGTGCAGTTCTTAAATTTCCAATGTTGTCAGTCACCTCAGCTTCATTTGGGTTTTTACAACTGCAAACTGACATTTTAGCTCAGACATTCAGAATCAAACAAGGTCTAATCCCCTTTATCAAAAATATTGCAGAAATACAATTCAGCTTTTGAGATTGTCAGATGCTCCCCTACTACCCATCCTCACCTCATCCCAGTTGTCTTCCAAATCATTACTAAATTCTCTGACAGCCATCTGTTAACCCGGCTGCTCCACAACAAACACCAGCAGTGACTGCCAGTGATATTTTGATTTGTGCTGGCTTTTTAATATTTTAAAATGTTGGAACTGCACAAAAAGAAAAGTTAAGCTTAGCATTAGGTAAAGTGCATGTCAGATAATGTCACTTTTCAGACTTGAATTGATGATGATATAACTATTTTTGATATTTTAAGAATAGACCACCCAAGCTCAATTAAAATTCCCATTGCTTACATGGACAAGCCAAATGCACTTGAAAATAAGTTTCATAGCCAGAATAGATAAAAAAGATTAAATATTTGGCCACACTGGTTAGCTATATGTTTGCAGCAGTCAAGGTGAGGTTTACAGACTCATCATCTTCTACCTCCCTGGACCGGGTCGCACAAGCTACAGTCTCAGCACAGACTTCCTTCTTCCCAGACACCTCCTCCTACTGCTCTGAGGAGGCCTGAGGCGCTCCAAGGTCAGCCAAAACACATAGTCCCTCCATCATGTCCTGGGTTGTCCCATGGGCCTTTTTCCGGTTAGGCATGCCTGGAACACCTCCCAAAAGAGGAGTCCAGAGGAATCAGGCAATGATGTCCAAGCCTCCTCAGTCTCAGCTGACCTCTCTTGATGTGGAAGAGAAGAAGCTCCACTTTAAGCCTCTCCCAAATGACCAAGCTCCTCACCCTATCTCTAAGGTAGTGCAACGCCACCCTGCAGAGAAAGTTTATTTCAGCCGCTTGTATCTGGGATCTCATTCTTTCGGTCATGATCCAGAATTCATGACCATAGGTGACGGTAGAAATATAGACAGACTGGTAAATCGAGAGCTTTGTCTTGTTCGTTTAGCTCTGTAGAACGGTGCAGCATCTGCATTATAGCCTTAGTCGCACTGATCCATCTATCGTTCTCCAGCTCCATTCTCCCCTCACTCTTGAACAGGAGCCAAAGATACTTGAACTACTTTACTTGTAACATCCCTGGGTTGTGCCTAGAAATCCTGTCCATAAAGGTTATGAGCAGGAATGAGGGCAGCCCTGTTTGAGTCCAACATCCACTAGGAACATACCCGACTTGATGCGGGCAATGCGGTTTTCAAACCCAAGGAAAATAACAAAAGACTGTCAAGCATAGTGAACACAGCATCAAGCTGTAGAGTGTGTGGCTTCCACAAAGTAAATGGAGCAAATACAGTAAATCCAGAAAGATGTGGTTTGCCAACAGGATAACAATCCTAAACAAATAATAATAAATAAATAAATAATAAATAAATAATAAAACATTTTGATGATAAAGAAACTATTGTAAAGCTATCTCCAAGCTTTTGGAAAAATTCAACACAAATAAAAGTTTTTAATATATTTTTGAAAGCTCATATGTGTTTCGATAAAGCCCATTTATTATACACTAAATTAGGTCACATTTTTCAGGTCTACTAAGAACAGATATAGTTCATTAAAGAAATTTTAGTTTTTTTGCTCTAAAAATCTAAAGCACAATGATAATAAGGACATTCATATGAACGTACCTCAACTATTTAGCAGTTGTTTGATTTCTAGAAACAGTTACGATGATTTTCATGTCCTGCACTAACTTAAAATGATTGTACCCATCTTAGCAATAGTCTTATATTTGATCATGATAGGGTTTTTTCAGAATATAAGTTAAGGTATTTAATGTAGCAGATTTATCCTTTTTCACTACCACTTCAGTAAATTCAAACATACACTTTTAAACCTCAGCTTCTACCTAAATTTGATTAAATAAGCTAATTTAAATTAGGATTTCAGCTAAATTAGCTGCAGGATCCTAAGTTTTTAATGTAAATATCAAGTAATCACTTGTCCTGCTTAAAAATTAAAAAATGTCTTTTTAGCTCATGTTATAAATCTCTGTCATCAAGTGCCCACCTGAAATCCTTGGGCCATGATTGGAATACCATAGGCTGGAGTTCCTGGATCCCGACAACTGTTAAAGGCTGGATCTGCACACATAGACATTAAAAGGTAAACATTAGGCATCACATGCCTCTGACTTTACTAATATACATACACACTAAGGATGCAATCCTATACTTGAAAGAGGATCTATTATTACAACATCATATTGCATGCAAATAACAGAGACAACAGCAACTATTTCAGGCACATTTTTGTAGTTTTTCTATTAGGGATTCACAAGGATGAAGGGAACCAGAGCAACATAACAGAAACATCTAAAAATGTAAAACACTAGTGATAAAGTGAATCCATAAAGTTGTGAGATGTGCTCCCACTCAACAGGGTGTTCCTGTTGAGTGGGAGCAGGTTTAAGATGTGTCCCACCACCCACACTCTACAGTCAAACAGCTGACTTAATTCCTCAACCTATCTCCATGTTCCACAAACACCTACCATTTACTTTACTCGTTTATTACAATCATGTAAATAAAAAAATATATAGCCCAAAACCTATTTCTAAAACATTCAGTAAGGTATAAGGGAAACAAGATTTTTTTTATACTTACCTATGCAGGTTGGTTGCTGCCCATTCCAAACACCATCTGCTTGACAGAGTCTGGTGGAAGAGCCCACCAGTACATAGGGATTATAGCAGTAAAACCTGACCTCAGACCTGTAAGAAAAAAACAATATTAAGTCACACAAAGATAACAAACGCCACTGTGTTTAAATTTGGGTTATATCTGTTAATTTTCTTGTCCAATCAGCATGTCCTAAGGTGGCTCAATATAAAATAGTCTGACAACGCATGTTGTCTTTTATGTAGGAATTAAAGGTTATTTAATAACTGACCCATATGAGAAGCTGTTTCCCTCTCTGGATCCTCCTCCAGGAGAACCAGGATCCCCACACAAGACAGCTTAAAGAAAGAAAATTGTGAGAGTCAATACCTTGCTTCAGTTCCAATGGAGTGTACTGTAGAACATATAAAAGAGAAAATTAACTAACGCAAACACTCTGGAACCTCTCCAGTCCACGTCCCGTTTCCTTCACAGGTTAAAACAGCAGGGATGGACATTTGATAACCCTGAAAGCAACTGTAGCTGACACTGGATCCCCAGGAATAATCTGTCCCTTCAACTTTTCCTCTGGGCACTTGTGGGGGAGGTCCACACTGGATCACTGCAGCAAACAGACAAACAATAGAGCTCAACAACAATTTGCAACGACCTCTGCTTAACCTTTGAAGGTTTGTGTTTGCAATTCAGATTTACTAATTAACTGAAATCCAATAATTCGGATGATGCACAGTATACACAAGAGCCTGTGTCCTTTAGTCTCTTTTCAAAATTACGATACACAGAAGAATATAATTCAAATAAGAAATGTAATGTAAATGAACCCCTAAAATTGGGAAATGGTGACAACAAATCAATACAGAACTTGCTGAAAGTGTTCCATATCTTCTCTGATGAAGGTCTTTTTGACCAAAAGTTCAAATAAAAGAGTGAAAGTTGTACAGATACAAGTGTGTGGAAATCTCTTGTTTGGCTATGGAATATTTTTTGCTTTCAGCACCTCAAACAACATGCATCCAGGTGGAGCCGTAGACCTTCTGCAGCTTTTATCTACGGTCAGAAAAAAGCAATCAAAAAGCAAAAAACAAAAAAAGGAACTGACAGTGTGAAACATAGCGTTGGTCAAGGGCCCAGGTTATGTTGCTTCTGTGCACAACCAAGAAAAGAAAAAAAAAACGAAGTCCTCAAAATTCAAAGAAAGTTGAAGCAGGACATTATAGTCACCAATTCATCCTAAAAACTAATCATTTAATCATTTGTGAAAGGCTGTGTGAAATATTGCTTTGATAACTGTGCTCTTGATCTTTGATGCCAGTAGGTTTTTGCCACTTTCAAAAAAACAAACCATCATCAGAATGAAGAAACTGTAATATTCCTATTTTTTCTGGCAAAAAATGATTTTGAATCAAGATTTAGATAATAACCCTTAATTCTTGCCTCTAATACACATTTAAAGCGGCAGTGCTATTTCTGGTAATGATTCGCAGAAACCCATGACTATTTTAAAGCTTAATTTTGAAACTGTCAGTGTTCGGTGATGATATCAGACTGTCTGCTGCTGTCTGAAGATTATTGTGTATTAAAGAGGGAATCTGTTATCATTTGATCATTTGGCAACTTGTTTTTTATGCATGATGAAGTTATTAAAGATGACGTGCACCCATTTGCACAGCAATTCACACGCACTGATGTGCAAGCAGATAACTTTGTGACACGATAAACATCTCTGTGTGTGCATGTAACTAACTCCCTGAAATAATGATAACCATCTGCAAAGCTTCAAACGTCTCATAAAGTCAGTGTAATTTCTGTCTAACTAGGAGACAGATGGTGCCATGCTCCATTCACACTACTCTGACGATACAGGGCTTACACATGGATGCAGAGACAAGGCTTTTTTTTTCAGATTGCTTGTGACATTCAAACCCAAAATTAGTAAGTTGATTAGCTTCTTGCAAGCAGATGTGGTTGCCTATAAACCACAAAGAAAATGAAAGAACTTGATGCATGAGCCCTTCAATGGCTTGAAACGAAGATCTCAGAATAAATGTATAAAAATATTTACATATATCTGAAATAAATACAAAAGTCAAAAGTTTTATTCACATAATTATTTCTAGCCAACGGCATCTGTTTGCAGTATCCTAACCTGCTACATATGTCTAGCTTTCAGTGTCACGAGCATCCAGAAGAAGCTTTGAAGGTCCCTAAAGTTATTCTGAGAGACAGAAAAAGAAAGTGTCTCATCTTTCAGTATTGCTCATTCTCCATTCCTATAATTTGTTTGGCTGGTCCACCTCCATCCAAAAGAATAATCTATACACCTGCACACAAGTCATTGCCAGTTTTGTTCAGCATGCAGTTCATCATTTTATTGCTTTGTGACTTCAGGAACAATGGCTGGTGGCTGGCCAGAAGCTACCAGGGATCCAAATTAATCACTGTATGAATGTTTTCTCCTTCGTGAAAACAACTTTGTTATTATCGAACAAACTCCAGCTGTCTAAAAATAAAAGGGAGCACTTTTATTGACTTCAGATTTTTTTTAATATTCAAGGCTTGTATTTCTGCGAGTCTCTAATGCCTAAAAGACACTCGTGTTTAGAAATGAGGGATTTGAACTCCTTTATTTCTTCTTTGTGCCCTACTCTGTATAGCGCACAGTCACATCGAAACCTCAAGGGAGAGGAGTAAACTAGCTCATGTATCTCAGCTTTTTATTACCTAATTAGTATTGCTGACTCCTTCTCACCTCATCCACCCCCTCTTCTTTCCTTGGAAACCTTCTTCCTACCTCATTTCTCTTAGTCCAACCTTAAGCTCTTTTTCACTTCCCACCCCTGGACCTCTGGTCTCCCTCTCATGCCTTTTCAGACCACTTCCTCCCTGCCTTTATTTTTCTTTTAGGGATTTCTCTCTTGGCACAATTCAGCCAGCCAACACATTTTATGAGCCTAATTCCTTTTCTCGCGATGTGTTTACAGGTTCAGGGGCAGCTATTGATTTGCCTTTCAGTTTTCTCATCGCTTATGTCTTTTCTCACCTGTTTCTATTTTAATTCCTCCTTGTAACCAAAGTGATGGCCCATCAGCATCACTCCCTTTTTTCATTCTCTTTCACTTGTTTTAATCTTATCTTGTTGATGTTTTAACGCTTATTCTCTTAATCTCTTTGGTTCTCAATCTATACCATTGTTGGGTTTTGCACCTCCCTCTGTTTTAAACCCATTTTTCTCAAATTCACCTCATTATCTATTTTGTCCTCCCCCCTCCTTTGTTACTTCTAGGCATTTTTACATTCCACTCCACACCTTTACTCTGATTATAAAATCTGTCAAACTGCAGCACTTGACTCAATGAATTTTGTTTATGTGCTTCTATTTTTAAAAAGAAATGCATTTGCATCAAAACAGATTGAATCTAAACAAATGAGATGGAAACAGGGAGACTAAAACTTGCTACGTTAAAATAACCTAAAAAGAAAGAGGAAGGTGAGCACTACAGGGAAAAGAAGATGAAATGAAGTGGACAAACAAATGGGATAGAGCTTGAAGCTTATCCCAGTCCCTGACTCGTCTTCATCCCTAACACCTATAATTTCCACTTTTCAATTTCTCTGTCAGTCTCCATCACCTGTTTTTGTTCTACCTCTACAACTCCTTCCTTGGTCCCTTTTCAGCATCCTCTCTCCCAAGTTTGTGTTTTTTTTTCTTTTTTTTGTTTGTTTTGCTTTGTTTTTGTTTCTCAGTTCAAAGCCTCTGCTACTGAGAAAGCCAGCAGGGGGGTATCTGTTTATGGGAAAAGGTGGCAGAAAGGATCTCAGGAAACATTTCCTCGTAACAGCTGTTGAGTATAATGGTCTAAAGTAGGCTGATTTACTGTACCATGGTGGTACAATCTACGTTTTTTTTTTTGTTTTTATTGTTTTTACCACTGCTGGAGATCAAAAATGTTTTCTATGTCTTACAAATTCACACTGTTGTGAGGAGTAATATCTTCTGTGCTGGTTTTATAGAACAGATCTGCAGTTAACTATCAATCTTTCATTTAATGAATCATTTCACATTGAAATGAAATATTTAAATAGTTGTTTTAGAACAGCTGCAGTAGTCCTGTGCTGTACCCTCCTATGTTCCTCTTCATGGTTCACAACTTTAACAAAAGATTTCTGCTGTACTGTCATATTGCATTCCTTTCAGTTCATGCTCCATGTGGACCTTATGAAAATACTAAAATACTAAAACCTACCAACTGTAAACATTTGTATTTTATTTTGGTATACTTCATTTATATTTTACCAAAATGTGATAAAACATATCATCTAAACTTAGTGAAGCCATTTTCTTGTTCTTTCTTTATTTTACATGTATGCATGTTTATTAACTTATTGTAAGATGCATGCAGCATATATTCTGCTACAAAGTGCAAATACAGTACAGCACTATTAAGAAGCTAAGAAACTGACTAATTCAAAACTTGCAATAGAACTGATGATTACGTTTTAATTTAATAAAGCTCAAACAAGTGTTGAAAAATTTCTGAACAGTTTTAACTGAAAAGAATTAAACTTTTTTTCCATTATAATTTTCTTCTTTCCATACACCTGCTAACAGGAAGAACAACGCTGGATTTTAACACAAAGGGGAAAACCCAGATGTAAAAAAATTTTTACTACATACTACATGTCAGGGATTTCTGAGAAACACAGAAGAATTTTCTCTAGATGTAATATACCGGTGAATTTCAAAGACAAAAGCACAAAGGCAAAAACTTGTTCAGCCCAAAGCGGGAAAAACCAAACCAAACCTGAGTGAAGGAAGCCATCTTTTTTAAAAGAAAAACAACCATCACTGATCAGAGGGGAAGGTTGGTGGTTTCAGTCCTAGAACTTCAACAAAGGAAATCATTTCAGAAGAACTAAGCAAAAGTCTGACTGCCTCCGATTTAAGCCTTTTGTATGAACTATGTTTTGCTTTTCTTCTCCTCTGCACACTCATTCGGACAATAAAAAAAGCTCCCATGCAACACTGCTAGAAGATCATCTAGAGGGATGTTTTTTTTGTGCCACAGTGTATATGTAATGCTGTGGAATATCTAGCATCCTTCTCTTTTCCAATACCTTTATGTAAAAATAGCATTTATAGTCGATCATGTGCAACTTTTCTGTAGGCTATGGCTTTAGCTCAAACATGAAAATGAACAAGGTGCTAAATATAAGCAGAACTCTGTTTATGATCCAGAAGACACTGCTTTGCTGTCATATATGGTATAAATCACTGGATAATCTACAGGACTGCCTGCTTGAGACTCAGCACTAATGTGTGTTGCCCCTAACAGACTTTAACTCCTAGTTGAAATGAGCCATTTATGCCAAGGCTTGCGGATCAGAGCAGTTGTGGTTTCCCATACACAGAACCGGACGCTCCCAGAGGTGCCATTATTGAACCATGACCAGATGGTAAACTGCCTCCAGATAGCAAATCTTCTACTTATGTTGTTTTCTGATACCTTTGCAGCTGGGTTTGGTTTGGTTCCAGGTTCCATCTTTAGTGCAGCTCAAAACACTGCGTCCAGCTGGTTCCATCATGTGGCCGGGGTTACAGCGGTAGGCCACTGTGCGGTTGAAGGTAAATTCTCTTCCCAAATAGATGCCATTAGCTATAGGTCCAGGGTCTCCGCAACTGATCACTAAAGAGAAGAAAAAGAGAAAAAAAGTTCTCAAGCCACAAAACAACAGCTGTCAAAAAGGGCAGTTTCGGTTGTGTGAACGTGTGAAGCATTTTTTTTTTTCTTTGGTCATGTCGATTTAATCAATTGCCCTTAAAAGAGGAACAAGATTACTTAAAGACCTTATAATTGGAAAAGCTTGTAGTGGCTTTTTCACAGACAAGCCTCTTTAAACTCTACAGTGCAGCCCCCCCAAAAAAAACAAAAAAACAAAAGACCTTTTTATGCTTTATTTGTTCTATTCCTAAATGTAAGCCCCTTCAACAAACTAACCAACCACAGGTTTTTATTTAACCTACTTGCCTTTTTCTGCACAAAGCCTCCTGGTACATCACTGCATATCAGTCCAAACTGTTTTCCTTACTCAACCAAAAACACTATTCTTAATTACATATTAAGGTAAGCTTACTACTTTTAAAATTATTGCAGCTCTGCAACACTACAAGTTAAAAATACTAACTGGATGGATTAGAATCATGTCAAAGCTTTCCTACCAGTGCAATCTGGGGGCTGACCCGTCCATGTCCCATTCGTTGTGCAGTGTCTTGTAGTCAGGCCTGATGTTTTGAACCCTTCCCAACATGCGTAAGCCACTGAGTTGCCAAAGGTGATGCCGTCACTGAACACAATTCTTCCATAGGCGGGGGTGCCAGGGTTACCACAGGATACAGCTAAGGATTTAGGGAAAGAAAAAAAAACATACCCGTCAGCGTTGATTAACGTAGGAAATCACTGCAAAGTGAGCTCTTAGTGTCTTCCTGTCAATCAGTGCCAATCAGCTCTGGGCTGCAATAATGAGATTATCACTGCAGACAGCTGGAAATACCCTAAACTGCATCCTTTATGAAAAGGCTGATTGATGAATAAAGGTCATTGGCCTAATTCCCAACAGTGAGTGGCAGATGTATGGGTTACATTTGTCCACTTAAGACTAACTGGAAGTTCAGAATAAATCAGCAACATCTTCCAAAGATTCTGCTGCTTCAAATATTAAAAACACACATGCAAGTGTTGCCTGCTTCTGCCTGCTGGTAGGAAAATCCAACCGTCGGTCAAAGTAAAGATGTATGTGCATTATAGCTAACATTTGCACACAAATCGAATGAAAAGAAGCTGAGGTGGGATTGTTCACACTGCTGGGTTGTAGAGTTGGTTTATTATTTAGAACTTGAGGAAAGTGAGGAATACGACAGAGGCCTTTTAATTTTTGATAACTGGTCTACGGATTGCATTACGAAACTGGCAGGTAGGGCACTTAAAGCAGACAGGAAAGGTCTAAACTACTGATTCATTGAACTTTAGTTTGCTGGCAAAGCACATTAACTGAGCTGGGACAAATTAACAACCACCCACAGCGCATTTCACTAATAAGTTCATGACAGTCGACAGCCCTTAACAATCAGCCACCTATTGATTGGACTCATTTGTTAGGACCCTGTTAAAGCTTGGTCCAACAGTAAATTTTTGCTGTTTTCAGCCAGGCTGTTAGGATGTGTGCTGTCGCACCAGAATGTGGATCAGTATGTGTTTGTGAGTATGGATTTGTGTTTCTCATGTCCCTGTGATGAAAGTCTCCCCCTTCCTGAACCAACTTTTAACTACTATTAGCCTAATGAAAAATAAATATAGATAGACATAAATAATTACCTTGCACTAACACAGGCACTGGCAAAGGCAGACAGCCATCCTCTAGGCATGTGTGTGTTTTATGATGCTAAGACTAACAGGCTACTTTTCCATGTTAGGTTTTTAGTTTGTATAAACTATTTAATAAATTTTATATAATGTGACCTCAAAAAAACACAGCATATCGGTACCGTATAGCTTGCTCCTTGCCAAAAGTAAATACAACCGAAATATATTGATTTCTGACATGAAGAAAAATTACATTGCATTTTTCCATTAAAGCTTGGACTTTTTTAAAGCAGCAATCATATCAGGTTTGACAAGACATTTTGAAGTACAATTAATCAACAGGTGAACATTACTAAAATATTAAATATTAGACAGTATGATAGCGAGGACCAAATTGATTTTATATCATAGTAAATTGTTTATTTTACACATTTAAATAAGTAAACCTTTACATTTTTTACTTGGAGGACTCCAGCAATTACTTTTGAGAGTCCTTTACTCAAGTGTACACTCATACTGAAGGACTCATCACGTCAAAAAACTTCAGTCTAGCACTAGCACAATGATACACACCGAAGGTCGTGTGTTTTATTCAGCAACAACAATTGGGAGAACAGTGTGAGGTTCCAGAGACTCTGCAGCGGTACAGCAACAACCTCTTAACTTCAGGAAATTTTTATTGGCCCAAAACAAGTCTTTAAAGGCTGCTGCTATGAAGAATGAACTTTATTTTAAAAAAGGCATATGCTGTAAACATTATTCACCTTTAGAGAAACAGATTTAGTGGTTTTACCATCTATTAATCGAAATTTACTGAATTAATCTTTTTCTGAGAATCATTAAACCACATCACACTTGATTTTTTTTATTTATTTGTGTTTTGTAGGAGCTATGGTGATGTTAAATTTGTTTGTTGAAATTGATATTTTTTTTGTTTTGTTTTATTTTTTTATGGTATATCTTATAGAGCCCCTTCCTTTATATAACCATCAGTATAACAAAAACAGAAAAAACATTTAAGAACAATGTTTTTATTGTTGAGCTTAGTGAAACCAAAACAAAGCATTTTTCCAGCAAAAAATAACCTCCCTCTGAGTGTTCTTTTCACATTATGCTTAGTTCTGTTGTTATCACCACTGGTATTACATGTGGATGACAGAATAGAGGAGAACCAGGTACTAGGAGTCACAGTTATATTCCCAATGATGTCATAGAGGTGTAAAGGTATGAGCAGAGTAGAGCCCCTTTTCTTTCGCCTGCAGGGCTTTTTTAGGCAGGGGAGGATATGTATGTGAATGCCTTGATTTCTCTAGCTGACCAACAAAAACAGCCTCTTTGACCAAACTCTGGAATCAAAGTGAAGTATCGTCTGCTTTCTCTGTATTTACTGACTGTACCCTGGCTTGGAAAAAAAAAAAGGACTGGCCACATGAAATTTTTTATCTGAGCTCCCACTGAAAGAATCTGATGTGAAGAACCAGGTGTCTGGTTATGTTTACGAAACAGTTTTCCCCAAAGCTGAAGAAGGCAGCACGGAAACTGCAGCCTGATGCGCTAAAGTGTATCAAACCAGGCAACCACCCACCTGATGTACTAGAAGGAGAGCTAACACATTTTTCCTGTTAATTGGAACTGATGAACTCAAAGAGCTCTGCTGTTCATCCAAACACCTCACAGTAAGAGGTTTAGTCTGGGCAAAATTATTTAAGGATAAAACTGTTTAACTGTGGTTAATTCCCTTGCTTTTTGCTTGGTTCGGTAATTAAACTTTGACTAAAGGCCAGAGCTGAGGCTATTGGTTCAAACTTTATCTCAATGACTGGTTTGAGCAGGGATTTTCAAAAAGCACAAGCTTGTTCCATTCTTTTTAAAAAATTTTTTGAGCTTTTTACAGCACTAGTGGCTCTTTTTTCTGATAGTAGGCTGACAGGAAAGGGGGTATGAGAGAGGGGGAAAGACATGCAGGAAAGGACCACAAGCCGTATTTGAACCTGGGTCGCCCATGTCGAGGACTAAGGCCTTACACTAAGGCGCTAACCACTGCTCCACCTGCATGCCCCCATTCATTTTAATTTTTAATGCCTGCCAGTAGGTTGTGTTAGTGGTATTTGAACACATACACTGGATAAGTCATATATAGTAATTTAATTTTGTGAAAAAATTAAATTTTTAAATTACCTGTAAACCATATTTATAGGGCTGCAACTTACAATAACTTACAGATTAATTAATCTCCTGACTTAATCAATAAACAAATAAATAACCCATTAATAAGAATAAATTCAGTTACATTTTTCAGCGCAGCATGTTTACCAAAATGACCTGAATTTAAACTTGAAATATATCTGTGTGTAGTGAATCTATAGAATTCCCCTTTCTGAATTGAATTACTAAAATAAATGTTGTTCTCAAATGCTATGTCCTTGCAATGCGAATATGATCCTGAACCTAAGAGAAAACTAGAGAAGCTTAGATTTCAGCACATTCATAACTCATGTCTGCATGGCTTCATTCCATAAATGCTCTGTGTTACAGCTTGCAAGAATGAACAATGAGCAAGCTTCTCACCCACATTATGGGAAATGTATAGAGTGTAGTGTGAAGACTTTTGTTTGATATAGAATCATTTTTTTTACTTTCGGCTGTGTAGTTAATGCTGCTTTATTTGCTGAAAAAACCCCTATGCTCTTTAGCTCCAGGGCCTCAGTTGATTTATATTTTCGCACTGCATGGTGAAAAGTCCATATCCACAAATGTATTATAGGTTTTCTCAAAATGTGAAAAGTCTCATTTTATTGCATATTTCATTTCTGCTCTAATGTTTTAAGGAAACTGGGTTCAAACCCAAAGGTAATGAGCCAGAAATAGTTTGCTATCAAAATGTTTCACCTAGACAAACAGTTCTCCATATGCAACGTTGTCTCATCAGAGGGCCTGTATAAATCAGGCGGCAGGCTTTTACAATAAGAGAGGTTAAAAAATAGCACTTATATAAATAGATTACTGTTTACAAAGGCACATAAGCATCTGATTTGTCTCACAGAAGAATCACTTCTGTGATTTTCTAAAGGAAAAAAAACTTGTACTGTGGCAGAAACATTTTTTACAGGTATTCTTTTAAATATTTAAATTTTGGACTACAGTGCAGCTTTCTAATGGCTTTCTGATCAGCACAGAACCAAATTGTTAGAGACTGAAATAAATGGCCAGTGTCCCATTTCTCACCTTGACACACAGGCTGTGTACCACTCCAGCTGCCATTATGAAGACAAGTCCTCTCAGCTGAGCCAATCAGATTATACCCAGCCTCGCAGCTAAAACGCAGGAGGCTCTTGGTCTTAAATTCATCTCCTCCCAATCGGGTGCCATGTGGAGGGATCCCAGGGTCTCCACATAATCCAGGACTAGCCCCTATAGTGAAAGAAGAAATGGTAATTTAATGAAAAAGAGAAGCGACACTCATGCCAAAGTGAAAAAAAATGTAGACTACCTTCCAGTAATCATCATGGCATAAAAGATTACAAAACACACACTCAGCTGTATCAGTTTTCTATAGAAATCTGAATTTACTAATTAGATTTGATGTAAAGACAGACATGCATTAACTTGATGTATATTTATGAGTAAAATATTTCATATCTTAATCTTTTTTGACAAAAAGCATAATATACTGTTCAAAAAATGCACACATTGAAACACATGGTATCTCAATGTTACAATAATATCCAAAGTGATTTAGAATAGACAATGTGTTAAGAACAAAACCATGAAGTTTCAGAGAAAGCAAAACTGAAAAAAATGATAAAACTGACTAGTAGAATTTGTTCAAATGTAAATGCAGTGACTGAAAATGGCACTCAGTCATTTCTAAGGCCCCAGTATGAATCTATGTAATGTCTGGTTATCCTCTTAATGAGACTGTGTTTGGTGTCCAGGTACAATAGGAAGCATTAAACTTCACCTACGTCCAGACGGGGGCTTTAGTGAGCTCCTGGACAGTCTGAGGTGCAACTTGGTAGAGTTGAATAGACCTAAATAAGATGTCCCAGAAATGTTCTATTAAAATTAGATGAGGAGAGCTAGGACAATAGCCATTGTTATCAATTCCTTCATCTTCCGGGAATTTGGTAACTTTAAGGAACTATAACTTTTGGTTTCAGGGCATACTAAACTCTTCTGACTCTTAATCCATTGAATAAGTCACAATTATAAGTGCTTAAACTCTGCAGGATTTGTGAGTTTAACTGGGTGCAGCTCGGAACGCAGACTCTTGCATCTCATTGAGGTATTTAGCTGCAGGTTGGAATTTGCCCTGCTGAGTGCTCTGTTTTGAGGCTAGAAGAGGAAGCTTATTGCACTTCAGCTGTTGAGACAGTAGCTGCAGAATATCAACACGATAGGTTTTTGGTACTGTGGGATTTATGTTCGTTTCCTACATCACTTAGAAACTGTGTAGTGCACAAGGATTGCTCCACTGACTTATTCTCCAATGCAAAGAATTAGTCAAACAGCACACAGTCAAGAATAGTAATGTGGGCATTTGAATGGAGAAACAGGAGACTCAGATTAAACTGCTGTTTTTTTTTACCAGAGAGAATCTCAATTCTTTATCTGATATAGGGGAATTTCTATATGACAAAACCACACTATCACTAAGACAGTTGCTCACACATTTTTATGGATGAAAGAGTCTGAACCGTTTAATAGTTTATCAAACAGGACATTCACCATCTATTAGGATTCAAATAATACAAAGCTAGAGAATTTCAATAGGAATTATGCACTTGTTGAATAGAAGACAAAGACCGCATCATTACAACTTGCAAATGCTGGGCTGGATCCCATTTTCTCTTTAGAAATGCTTTGATTATTTGTTGATTTATTAACCAAACTATCAAAACCAGTTCTAGTGACCTAGTGCACATTGTAGCCCTATTTTAGCTGGTTAGTCCTTTGAAAAGGCACTCTATGTATTTGCCTTAATGTTTGTAGATTCAGAGAGAGTGTTCCATATACCTTGATTGGAAGGTACAGTTATTTGAGCTAATTTTCTTCTTATGTACATGAGTATTTCTCCAAAGGTCTCTACCCTCAACAAGAAATTTTCATTCAAATAACTTTCATTCATAGATTCAAAATATCTTAACTAGATAGAGGATTTCATGCAAGTATGGCAACTAAAACAGTAGTTTCTCCAATACCCAAACCAGCGAGTCAGGCACCTACATTCATGCCACATTCAAAGTCACTGAAATTACTATTCCGTGAGGACAATCATCCATCTGTTGTCGGACACCCAAACTCCATCTCACCATCACAGGGACACAGACACAGACACATAAATAATGTACACTTTATGTCAATAGTACATGACACACTTCCATATGCTTAGTCTATATATTGTACACGTGTTTTAAAGGTTTATGAAGAGCTAAGCTTGATCAGTGCTTTACATTCACAGCAAAAACTGAGACATGTGGACACAACATCTTCAGCTTGTGTACTGCTTGCAGCTTTTCCACTTGTGCCTAATAATCTGGCCAATTCCAAGGGTGGCATGTACAGAACAAACCACAAGCCTACAATACCATGCTACATGAGGAAATAAAAAATCCAGCCGAACTCCAACTTTTTCAAAGCCTCTTCATGTCTTCCAAGAGTGATAGTAATTTATTTCCAAGAAATGCTCACAATCTGTTGATCATGCTGATATTTCTGGGCTAAGTCAAAAGATGTCTCTAGATGTTTATATAAGTAAACCTTTACCAAAAGTAGCTGTAGCTCTTCTACCATGATGTTCCACACAGAGCTGTCTATGTCATTGCAACTTTTCCTGGTTGTGCTGTGCGAAAATTCTGTCTGCGCAGATGCAGTGCATAGCTTCAAGCATAGATCAAGCTTTAAAAGAGGTTTTTGTGACGACAGCTTATATTTTCAATGGTGTCAATTATGGAAATTCCTTTTTATTTTTGTTATAAGTGTTTTCAATTTTTGCCTACATTCTATGAATGCATTCTGGGCTGGGTTTCTCCATAAAAACGTTGTTATGGGTTTATAACTGACAACAAAGATTAATGATTCTCATAAATTCTCCAAACAGTATAAACCATCTTCTTCAGACAGATATTCCACATGCAACTAAAATGATTGGAATACTGTTTAAAGAAGGTCTTGAATCATGTTTTCTCCATGGATCTACTTTTTATAGTTAGTAGGTGGAATTTTGTAAAAAAGGGCAGTGTGGTCATAGGAAGGTTTGTTTTTGATAAGCAAAGGATAGGTAATTATAGTCAAGGATATAAACAGCTTGCTGCAGTTATTCAGTTATTATACTGATTAACTGATATCAAATTATTTTCTCCTCAGGTGTGTAATTTATGGCCCAAACTGAGGAAAATTCTTAATCTGTTCCTGGGACACAGTCATGCGGTAAGAGTTAGAGCTCACTGCTATTAATCTGTAGGAACATTAACAGAGGAAAGACTAATGTTCAACTATAATGGGCAGTGATTAGTGTAGAAGTTAAGGTAATCTAATTATTCATTATTTATTATAGCTTTCAATAAAGTGAGTCAGTTCAGTCGAAAAATTACTCCACTGCAGTTTCAAAGTACTCTGTCATAAGTAAAGTCTCGCTTCAGTGCAAGTAGAAATAACTACCAGACAACTGAGTTAGATAACCACAGACATATAAATAATAGTGGGGGGGTTAATGGTTGGTTGGATTCCATGACTCTCTCCTTACTGTGTCTGTCTCTTTGCAGAAGCAAACCAAAGTTTTGGGCAGTTTGTTGAATATTTTTCATCCAAAATGAAGTGCAAGCCATTTACAGACGACTTTATTAATATTTTCACTCCATTCAACCAGTTTCTGTTTTGATGCAAAAAGCCACATCCTTCTTTCAAAGATGAAAGAAAAGTGGTCCCGAGTGCTACAACATTGCTGTTTTGAATAGACTATTTTGTCACTGAAATAAACTCTTCTTAGAAATGCTTATGTAAAAACCGCTACAAATAAATTCTATATTCCGGTTTGTTTAATCTTGAACTGAGGAAAAAATATGGACAAATACCGCTTCCACAAACAATTATTCAATACATTAAGTTTAGAACAATAATACACACTTGTTAAGCCTGCCATCAATGATATAACTTATTCTTTCCTTTTTACACATCTGTATCAAGTACAAGTAGAATATAAGTAAACAGCTATGTGAGTTGAAGCATCAATACACTAAATTGTTTTCTAGATTACTTTAAATAGAATTAGCTACATTTGCATGTTTACAATCTAAGTCGATGCATCTGATTTCAGTAAGGAATTTCTATTACGTGAAGCCTTGATTGTTTACAATTATAAAACCTTCTACTCAAACAATATCAATTTAATTAAACAAGTTAATTTGGCTACCTGTGCAGTAGGGTGGTGCTCCACTCCAAGTGCCATCTTCCTGGCAATAACGTGTAGAATTGCCCACTAGAACCCCACCGGGCAAACAGGAGTACTGCAGCACAGAGCCATATGTCCAACTGTGGGTTCCAGATACTGCTGCATTAGGTGGTACACCAGGATCACCACAGGAAATAGCTATAGAGATGATGAAAGATTGGAAGATAAGAAGGACAGACAGGGTTGTGTGAATAAATCCAATTTTAGATTCCAGATACATTACTACATTAGGTGTTTCAGCTGGGGTTCTGCTCTCTATATGAGAGAGGCAGACAAGAAGAAAAACTGAAGCATTACCAAAGGTGTTTGCTGATAATGTGTGTTTATGTGTAAAATGATGCAATTAGCTAAAAGAAAATAGGAGATAACTCTTGAGTTGGAAGTGAAATTAATTTAAAAATTAACTAAAAAGAATACGATGAGATAACCAGGCCATATGAGTCTCAACAGTTCAACTGTTTAATATAAACCTATAGAATGTGTGAGTATTAAGATAATTAACCTTCCATTGTCTAAAAAAAATCTTTGGTATGGGGTCAAAGTACGGAGTTTAGAATATTATACATACAAAGTAAAGAATAAAACAACTTCTTCATATCAAATCAAATACTTTTTTTTTTTGCATAAAAAACATTGTTTCCTCACCTCACAAGTGAAAGTTAATAGGATTTATTTCACAGAGTCAACTGATCAGATATTTTCCAAAAATAGCAAAATCTTTGAGCATAGATAATCCAAATTTTTGAAGGATACAGACACAAAGACGGAACTGAAGTTTTTTTTGTTTTGCATTTCTTTAATCTTATTTTTTCCTCTGCCCCAAGAGATCACCTATAGTTCTGCAATTTCTGAATGTTTCTTGGAATGTGATGCAAACACACATGTATGTCACCCACTTCCTCCATTTCTTCTTGATTCCTCATCTCTGTCTAGCAGTTGCTGCATTCTCCCCCTGCACTTCTCTTAACCTCTTCATGCTTTTCTCTTCATCTTCGAAACAGCCTCCCTCAATTCCTCTCTGGTTTAATCTCAATGCTTCTATCAGCCATGGTAGCTTCCTAACAAGAACATCTATTGCCTTAAGAGAAACATGCTGGCGTACACACTCATACAAACAGCTGAGCGATTTTCTTCCATATTGTCCTTTTTCATGATTGCTTCCCTTTCTCACTTAAAACCTCTTCTTTTCTTTCAGTTTCTCACTCATTCTTGTATGTTGGTGTCTCTTTAAGTGATTTTCACTCAATGTTTTGCCTTTTTGTATTATAAATATAAAAAGGACTCTTCCTCACAGTGAAAACACTTTTAAGACATTTTTTTCAAAGAAATCCATGGAAGAAATAAAAATACACATTGTCCTCTCTAATTTCTTTCTAACGGGGATGATTATAACTGATATAGTTTTTCATAACTGTGCTAATGTGTCATTCCATCCTTTATGTAGATATAAATATTAGTACCTGACAAACAATCTTCTTAATACTTCTGCTGAAAACAATTTTCAAATGCAAAAATGTAGATCATTGAAGTTCTTGCATAAAGGGTAAATGGGCCAAGCCTTTTGATTCTTATTCTGATTTATCACCTCTCAGGCCCCTTTGGATTAAATTGACTTTTAAGACTCACAAATAAGACTTTTTAAAGTCACATACAGTCTGTCTCAATGATCCACCCCACAAGAGGTGTCCTATAAGGGCAGCATAACTAGCATAACAGCATAAGTAGTATCGAAATACTATGAGCAATTCTTGGTTCCCTTGAGCTTGGTTCTCTCACCTTATGTAGGAAAAAAAGTTTTCTTTCTACAAGAAAAATTGTTTTTGAATGTCCAGAAAATCTGAGATATCAAAAAAACTCCTTATACTTTACCTTTAAGGACCAAAGCACTGTTTCATTTATGACTGGATTCAACTGAACAGCTTTCTATAAACCATCATAGGGGTTATAAGGCTCCACCTGTTGGGATCCGGAGCCTGTTGCTCCATCTTTCCTCCAGCAGAGTGCGCCGTGGGTCTCCTGGGCTGGAGCCCTCAC